>APFE031071213.1:0-43432 GCA_000404065.3 Pinus taeda
CTTCCTCTTCGCTTGATAAAGCCGATAAAGCTAAAAATCAAGTAACTGAGAAGAAAAAGAAGCAGAAAGAGAAAAAAGAAAAGAAGAAAAAGGACCAAAATCGAAAGGGGGCAACCAAGCGTCATCTAGCAAAAATCCTCACACCGCATCGTCAAAACCTAAATCTCCTTGTGTCATTTGCAATGGAGACCACTATCACCGAGAATGTCCCTGCATCCCTTGGATATTAATGGACTAGTCTCCTCATTTGCACAATCCGGTGGCGTCAACCTCTAACAATCATGTTGAATGCACACCATCAACCAGTGAAAGTGAAGCACCTGGACAAAGAAGGAATCCCAGATTTCCTTGTAAATTATGTGAAGGCAATCACGTCGTCCACCGTTGTCCCTTCCTTGACGAAGCTAAAAGAGTTTTGGATGACCGTCCTGCTTCACCACTAAGGCTTCCTCCTGGATATAAAAAACTCTTTCCAAGTCCTCCACTGGTTGAAAATCCAGTTGACCCGTCATTGTGGTTGGCCAAAGCATCTATCATTGAAAATGAACCCTCTGAATCCATACCAAACGAAAGTCAAAAGGTCAAGACTGAAGTTGACCTAGTCTTGCCATCAGAGTGTTCATCTTCGAATGATATCGTCATTGAAGAGAAAGAGAATGACACCGTTCAAATTATTTTCATAAACACAGATTCCGATGAACTTGGGGGCAGTCCACCCATTCCTTTATCGCAAGAAGGAAGTTCATCAGAGTCATATCCGGCTGTCTGTTTGGTCCCACCACCAAGCAACCTAGTCGTTTCCTTCGACTAGAATCTACTAGGCAGACCCCATTTACCAGCTGGTGTACCATTCAAAATCATTGTACAAGCTTACAGAATGGTTATGGTTGGTACCATCATCGTTGAAGGGGCTTCTGTGGGTATATTTTCCTCAAATGTTTGGAAAGCGCTTGGTTCGCCATCGCTTTTTCCTGAAATGAGAAATCTGACAGGCTTCGACAAAGGAACTAGTCGACCTTTAGGGATCCTTTCAAATGTGCCCATTACATTGAGAAGGAAAACCATTCACATGAACATAATGGTAGTTCAAGGACCCTGGATTATAATCTACTCCTTGGACGTGACTATATTTATTGCATGGGAGCGATCGTCTTCTCACTCTTTAGAGTAATGTGTTTTCTGCACAAAGGCAGGATGGTCAAGCTCGTAGACCAAATGTCATTCCCCGGTTCACAAATCGCAAATAGTAAAATGCCATCTCTAAATGGTCTCTTCACACAAGGAATGTCTCATCGATCCCCATTCCGTCCACCTGATGAGCGCGAGTGATTCAGGAGGATGTGATTGAAACCTAGGGGGCATGCACCCTGGTCTGTTTCGATAGGAAAACCTTGGGTATAGAGTAGGTTTCTGTGGAGGATATATGACTAGTTTGACGAACCCATCCTTACAGGAAAATGGGATCAAGCTGGAAAAAGATACCTTCGTTAAAGTTATGTGAGTGGAGTAACTCTATGCCACTCACCTTTGTCTATTTCGGTAGGCATCGTCAACGAAGCATTTTATCTGCTACGTGGATGGAACTTTCATGGTAACTTGAGAATTTTTCGCTATACCTGGGGGAATTCAAACCTCTTATAAGCAAGCGAGAAATGACCAACTAACGTTAGCTCTATGATTCCGCTAACTTCAACTGCCTAGGTCGGGTGAGTGGCCGAAACCATTCATCTTTGTAGGGGCCACCTGGGCACCAGCAAGGTAAAGGTAAAATTTTCCTACCTAGCCTTGGTAGTGATCTTAGTAGTTAAGTAGAGGGGCGTAGTTTTTTGTTCCTAGCTTGCATGCAAGGGGCTCCGGGGAAAAGCTTACAAAAGATGCAAGCCCCATAAAAAATGACATCTTGAATGAGACATCCTTATTATACGACTGGCGAGCAATGTTACCGCAGGGTTCAAGCTCATTAAAAAATAAAACCCCCACGAGCAGTTTTAGCGCATAGTTCAAGCTCGTTAAAAAATAAACATAAGTCACGAGCAAATGTTTCCCCCCACGTTTAAGCTCATTAAAAAATGAATTGGTAAATAACCATTGTGAATTCTTTGTCACCAGCTTTTGAGCCTTGGTCGTGTTCTCATCATCACCTCCACTTTGTTTTTAGCCAATCATTCACCCCCATATGATTGTTTACCCCTTCGAGGAACATCTGCGAAGAGTGATTCTATTATCCATCCTTGTGACACTGCCATGATTGGAAAATTCCAAATCTTACCTGGAATCAGCTGCTACCTGAAACCATCACTCATTCCTCGAAAAGGAGTCTTCTTTAAGCTCTTTTCAATTGACTCGTAAAATATGAAAATATTGTTGAGTGATTGGCATCTCTGACTCATTAAAGTCATTGGAAGTTCTATCCCTCCTCTAGATTTTAATCTTTTTTGATCTGAGGGATTGTTACACAAAAATATCAAGCACTTGTCTTGTTCGGCTCGTTAAAACTATCGAAAATTCATCCCTTTTGTATTATTTTACACTTTTTCAGACTTAAGGGATTGCATAACGAAAAAGAATCATTGGAGTCTCCTTTCTGTTCCTTTCAGACTCTCTAAAATTGAAAGGGACCGAGTTATCTTTGTCGTTAAACTCGTTAAAACCAAATAGCGACAAACTTGTCCGCATGGACGAGAACGAGTTTCACTGTCGCTAGGCTCGCTAAAATATAGCGACAGGTTCACCCGAAGGGAGGATTATAGAACAAGCATATGTTATCCTCCTCAAGCTTGACAAAAATAAAGAGGTATTGGTCAGCAATGACTAGGGAAAATTCGGAAGAAAACTTGAAGAAACTTTATTGGTAGCAAGTCGCTCTTGAACATGACACTTTCTCTCCGCATCCGAGCCGAGTTGGTTTGTTCCGTTCACTGGTCATATCACCATTGGTCTGTCACAACATCCATCTTTGGGGTTAATGCTACCAATCCATCGTCAATGTCGCCGACATGTTCAAGAGAATTCATTCAGAGAATTCACCTGTGTCTCACCCGTTGCAATACATTCACGCTCCATTCTTTCATGACTGCCACCCCGAACCCTCTATCGTTAGATCGTTTTCACCTCCAAAATCATTTTCTTCATTCCGTGTCATAGATGTGGGATTCATTAAGGCCCTCCTACGATGGGTCACTTCTTGTCGACATCATCTCATTATCCAAGAAGTCGACTTAGGAACAAACCTTTCAGTACTTTGAAGCTTGCATGCCTCAATGGCAAGTTTCTCACTTTCGGCGATAGGTTTACATTAATGGCCTTGGACCGAGAGATTTTGCATGGTGTTCGACGCCAAGTCCTTTTTCACACCGCGCGAGTTGTACTGTAGTACCTTGAGGTTCATTGTCATTATTGGTGATTCCTCTCGTGCCTGTTAACAGCTTCCATCATTGGTTGGTAATCAAGCGATGTCTTTGCATGTTCGACTCCAGAACATGTTTCACATGGATCGACTTGTACTCCGAGTGAAGATTGATCGTGTTTTGAAGACCTCGGATCTAGTTTCATCCATCTTGGTTGCGATATATTCAGGAATATAAATACATCAAATGTACATAATTTCCGAACATATGATCATCCAAATCAAAGGATGATGAGTCTGAATCATCAGTCTGCCACACAGACGATTGTCTGTCCTATGTACATGAAAATGAATTTATAAAGCTGAGCATGGGAATGCCTACCTTGGCTAGGTCATGAAAAATGTTGTCAAAATAATGTATTGTATTGTATCTTATTACAAGTCGCCTCCCAGCTCAAAAAAACTTCAGATCCTCATGGTAAAGCATTTCACCCGACTCAAAAGATTAACAACTTCATGCTTTAGGGGGCAAGTGTTATAGAAATTTTTGGGCACTACAAACCCAATCATAAGTCTCCATAAACTGAGGGCTCCTAAGTCCCTAAAAATGTTGCTTCACTCCCTAAAGGAACAAGGTCAACTGATTACATCATCTCCCAGAAGTTCTCCGCTAAAAACTACTCAAAAATGGTCAAAACTGGACCATACTGAATACCCAGTGCAGAGGGTGCAATGCATGTCACCTTCCCAGTGTACAGGGTGTGATGCATACTAAATGACCCCTCTGTAGGGTGCGATGGGCGAGAATGGACAAATGGCAGGGACAATTTGCGAGGTGGAAGATCATGGAATCTTCCAAAAGCTTCCCCTCTGACACTTGCCTCTCTGTTCTCGACCAGGGATGAGTAAGAGATCAATAGTCTCCAAGTGGAATGAAGAACTATCAGAGAGAAGGCACTAATCAAGACCCCAGAAGATGACTTACCTCCCTACAGTCATCTATATATGGATCCCTCATCACAGAGATCCAAAGGCTGAAATCTTCTATATTGTAGAGAAGTGTTGTTGGTTTTCTAGTGTAACTTCATAGTGCTGGGTGATCTAACCTTTACCTGAGATGAAGAAGGGCTTTCTTGCTGGAGGATGATGCTGGGTCAAAGCTATTGGTTGTAATCCTCTTGCTTTTCTTGATATTAATAAAGCTATTCAAGTTTTCCTCCATATTCTTGTATGTTTGATTATATATGCATTTGTATGGTTAACACATATCTGGTCCTACGTTATTTATGAATATAGATCATTGTTCTTCGATAGTAGTATGCTACTTTGATTCCACAGGTGCTCTTTGAAGCTGGGCAGATGAAGAAGAAGCGGCAAAGATCTATTAGGAAGGAGAGGAATCAAATAAGGAACCAAGCGCAAGACTAAGGTTGGTGTCCTTTGTTCCACTCTTATCTATTTTCATAAAGGAAAACGAAAGTAGACTTTACTTATTTGTTTCTAAGATAGTTACCAGTCTTAGTGGGAACAACAGCTCCAAGTGGACACTATTCCCGGTAACACTTAGTTTAATATCTTTATGGCCATTATCATTGACAAGCCCCCATCCACTGTTAATTCTCCTTTCAAGAATGTTAAAAAAGGAAAGCCAAATGTGGTCACATGAAATATTTTTAGGTACCTCTATATGTTCCTGAATTTCGCGGTCATAATGACAAGTATGATTCTCAACACCGTTGACATAATTCAACATCTACTAGTGGTTGGTTTCACTTATTACCTACCCAATTTATTCTTGCTACCATCGATGTACTTCAACATTCACTGGCTATTGGTCTCACTGATTTCCTCCCCAATTTCCTCTTGCTTCTTATCCATAAGACCTAGCATTGAGCAAACTCTCAGCCAATCCTTCATCGAAACAAGATCAGGAGAATTGCTTTCAATCTATTTTCTCTCTCTGATGAGATTTTTGGAGCATAGAAATGAATGATATAACATCAATTTATCTAGTGGTTTACATTGTTTCACACCTAATTGAACTTGACTTTAACTCTCTGATGTAAGTTCTACATTTATTTTGTTCGATATGCGTTGAGTCAAGTTATAGCATTATAATTTGATTAAACATAAATCATCAACTCGGAAAAGTATGCTTGTGAGATGCATGCAAAGTATATGCAAGCCTAATATTGTAAGTGTTCGATTAATCTAACTAACCAGTAATACAAAACCATTGACTCTTTCTTGCATCAATCACTTAGCAGCAAAGACTATAAAGTCGATCAAATTTCCCTCTACAGCTCTTAAGATTACTAATGATTATTAGGAAACGATATAAAAATCAACTTACAGCAAATTCAGAAATTCAATCAACATGAGAAAGCTAACATTCATTAACTTAATTCCACACATGAAAAGGAAACTAATTCAATTAATCCAGTGCTACTAACATGTATTCAAAAGAGTACATTAGCTATAAAAATTGAATTATTGCTACATAGCAGCGATAAAATACATAAAGACTAAACTATGGGAGTTGTGAGCAATGGGGGCCCCCCCTTATTCACAACCCCTTCAAATTAGAAGAGCTTGCTCCTTGTAATGGACATAACATATATCTTTATATTAATCTGAAAAAATAGTCGAGTACAATCTGAGACAGTTAGTGCTGAAACCAAACCAGTACTCTCAAAGCCCCTATCATCGAAACTAGGATAGAATTTATACATTTACAAAAACCCATATATGGCTTGAAATAAAGGAGACTTCTAATCTAAGCCATTTAATAATAGATGTATTACAATATATCATTCTTAACCATATTGCATCTAATCCATGACTGAAAGCATGGACTAGATGAAACTCATTACACAGTTGTAGTTGTTCCTCCAAACCGCCAACAAGAGACAAATTCTAAATCTCGATGGCGTTGTTGGCAGATCTAAGAAGGCCAATAGGATCACAACCATATGTGATATATTCCCTACAAAACCCATGTTCCCTTTGGACTTAGATATTCATGTAACATGGCTAATCGCCAATGTTGCTGGAGGAAATTTGCGTGGTTACAGGAAATCCGTGATTGTGGGAAAAATGGAGCGTTTGCAGGAAATAAGATCACATAGCTATCTGTAGGAATTATGGGCCTATTTTCAAATTGAATAAAATCTGCACAGGAACTTGAGATTAGTTGGCATGGAAATAAAATAACGAACAACTAGCTAAGGAATATTCAAAGTTAAGGTAAAATACAAATTTTAGCATTAATTTGCATACCTTCAGCCTACGACACCCTTTTGGAAAGAACACAAGTATTATAACCAAGATAGGCATAGTAGGTGTTAAAGATAGTCAAAATGGGAGAGGAAAAGTATAGAAAAAGGTGTCAAAATTGGGCAAAACCAAGCCCCAACATCTCCCTCACACCTAAGTCCTTGCATGCCCCTTATGCAAGAAAAATTGTTGCATCTCCCCAAAAAGAAATTAAAGGAAATCATTCCTTATCCTGAGCTGCATTTACTACAGCCAACTGATCTGCTACCTCTGCCAACTGGTTCAACAGGTTACCGCTGGATTTTGTAGGAATTTGACCTTTGTATAGTTCATTCTTCTTTTTCAAATGGTTGATCTTAGCCTACTTCTTTTTCATAATTCGGGCTGCTTTCTGGACCCACTCATCATTCTCCTTCTGGATACGTAGGTTGTTCTCCTTCAAGGTCTAGTTTTCATTTCTCAAAGCTCTCTCTGAAATGGTGAGCTCGGTGATGATTTCTCCGAATTCCTGTAGCGAGTCTCTTCTGAGGGGTTACTTCCCCTCCCTGATGTCCTTGGAGAGACTAAGGGGACCCGAGGTCCTCCTCTTCTTGTTATTACTCTTTTGTGGTATTCTCACTTCCATGTATCGAGGAATCCTGAAAGGATATCACTTCCTCACAAATAAACTCAACTGACTCGATCTTGTCTTTACCTCTGGGTGGGCCGTCACGTTTCTCCTTTTTCTTATCCGGTGTCTCAGGTAATACTTCTACAACTGTAGTATCTTTCATTTCTAGCTGAATAGCCTCGCTTCTAGTAAATATTTTTTCCGAGGTGGAACTACCATTCTTTGACTTGGGCTTTTGGCCCACAATCTTGCCTGTCACCACCACCTGCTCATATTTTTCTTCTTCCTTCATATATAGCCCGAGGGTCTAAGGCTTATTCTTCTTCCTTGTATTTTCCTTAGTTTTTTTTTTAGTGAGCTTTAGAGAGTAAATACCGTCCCTCTTTTCCTTCTTTACTAGTGGCTTCTAAGTCTGTGACTTTTTCTTCACTTTTTCCACCCATTTTCTGTTGTAGACCCTAAAGGATCAGAGTTTTTATCCTCTTCATTCCCTTTTATTTGTAGCCCATGTGTCTATGCATTTTTTCTTGGTTTATTTTCTGGTTCTTCCTCCATAGAATCCTAGGAATCAAAATCCTCATTCTCTGCAAAATAATTTTCAGCCAAGAACTCCTCCCGTGTCCACTTTTTCTCTTTCAAAACCTCCACCAAGATCATTTTCACTAGCCCATGGTAGTAGAGGCTTTCCTCTAAATTAACCCCCATTTCCTTGGTAGTCGTTGAAATCTTCATTAGTGACATCCTTAAGTAATAGGGAAAATTCAATGGCTTGTCATGGAAATGGACGAGGAGCCGAACATGAAACAAGAATGCAAGCCTGAAGTGACCTTCACACATGATGTATTTCTACAAGAAAAATAACAAGTTCCTATACTTACTCTTCAAGAACTCTTGTGAGATTCCCTTAGTCGATTTGATGTCTGAATGCTCTCTGTAGATGAAGGGTCCACATAAACTCTTATTGAAATGCTGGTTCTTGAACCAGCATTCTCCCAACTATGAAATCCCACATGCTCGTGCTACCAAACCCTCGGTCAACCTGAATTGGACATCCCCAACTTGAGCCTTATTGTTGTTCAAGTTTAGGGAAAAATATTTTGTGACCTTTGAGTTGTGGCCACTGAATCGCTGGAAAAATGGTAGCCACCCTACTCTTTCCAATCTTGCCTTGCTGCGAGGGTCAGCCTCCAACAACTCAAGCCCTTGGGGCTCAAACCGGATGGGGACACATAGTTTTGACATGGTGAAAGACTGGAAGACAGGGTGTATGCACTTCTTTGGAAATATCGACTTAAGCTTTGTAACAGACTTGCATGACAAGGAAGGACTTATTATAGAAGGTGATCACAAAGCACATGATTTTCGAAAGATGGGTTGTGATCATGATTGTCATCATGTTCTGACCTATAGGGAGATATGGGGAGTACGTATAATGGTCATGTCAGAATCATGGTGATCAGGCAAGGAGTTGGAGTCATAATATACTGAATTACAGTTGTGTTTTGTAGCAAGGGTGACCATAGCCGAAAAGTCATGCAAATATTTCAAAATAAAAGCAATAATTACCCTTTACCTCAAGTGTCTCATCGCCAGCTGTAATTCATCTTTATACCTTCCAACAATCTAATACATCGGAGGACGTGTGCATGTCCTTGAGATGATAACCCACCTAATAATTAAATTAGAAATATGATTTCCCAATTCATGGCCTCAACTAGTATTTAAAAATCTGTGAGTACTTTAAATCATTTAAAATTAATTATTTGTTTATGCTTTTTGTTTTTGTTTTTCAAAAAACTAGGGTGCCACAGCAAGAAATGGAATCGGGACTACTAAATGTTTTGAAGTAAATGTTACCAGGACTACTGAGTCTTCTGGAAAATCGAACCACGACTTTCAAAACTTCTGCAAGAAATCATACCATGACTTGTGGAGCTTCTCCAGGAAATCAAACCATGACTTGTAGAAATTCTGTAGGAAATCGAACGACTAACTAACACTTCTCCCTCACTTGTGTACAGTTCACTGCACATGAATAAAAGGTGATGATGTTGAATGTGCAATGAGCTCGTTGGATTACCAGCCATTGAGGTCAGTTGTTAACCAATGCAAGGCCCATCACCTTCAATGAGAGCGAGGACCAAGGTACCCTGATTCTTCCTATTGGGTGTGAATTAATGTGTTGATGTCAAACCCACCTATAGGATCCAGCAGTCAAGGAACCATAATGATTCCCCATTGCTTTTGGATAGATAACATGTCACTAAGGCATACAAGCTTCAAGACATCATAAGGCTTTGATCTTTCACCTAGATAACTTGTTGATGTCAATGGGTCAAGACTGTTGGAAGGAGGGCCTTAACAAATCCCACACTAGTCCAAAACAAGCAATCCAAATTTAACTAAAAATAAAATTTTATTGAGAGAACCCACTGACCTGTAATTTTAGCAATCCCAGGGCAATCGATTCTCACCTAATTTCATTTTTAGAGAGTTTGAAATACTTGGAAAAGAAGACTCCAAGGGGTTCGTTTTCGATAATTAATCCAATGGGCCTAGAAAAATGTATAAACCTATACCCAATAGACATTTCTCTTGTGTTTTACTCAGTAGAAGGAGGAACAAAGTGAGCTCATTGTGACAGTAGGAAATCAAGAAGAGATAGTGGAAGGAACGATTCCTTCTCTCACCATCTCCAACTCTCTTTTCTTCACAATTTCTTCCACATATTCCTCCTTAGAGTGGAGTTTTTGATATAACTTGATTCTGTGCCCATTCACCAAGAAGGTAATATTCCCGACATCAATGATTTTAACTCGAACAAATCCATTATCAAAGACTTTCTCAATTTCATAGGGGCCCAACCAATGTGTGTTAAATTTTCCTTTAAAGTTCTTAAAATTTAGAATCATACAACAATGCCCAGTATCCCTCTTTCAACTGCTTCTTTTTAATGTATCTGCAATTCCGTTTATCCCATTGTTGTTGAATCAAGTTAGTATGCTGAAAATCATCATGCTTAATTTCATCCAACTCATTGAGTTGCAGGATTCTTTGGCGTCGAGCTTCATCATGGTTTATTCCCAAATCTGATACCATTTTAAAAGTTTTGATCTGAAATTCAATGGGAAATAAAACTTGCTTTCCATACACCAATTCATACAGAGAAAAGCTAGTGGTATTTCTCCGTGTAATCTCGTAGAATCACAATTCTTCAGGAAGTTGGTCAAACCAATCCTTCTTATGTAATTGCACCATCTTGGTAAGGATTGTATCCAACACCTTATTTTTTGACATCACTTTCCCATTAGTTTGTGGATGATAAGGGGTGGACTTCTAGTGAGTAATCTGATATTTCTGCACAGTTCCCTACATAAGATTTGATACAAATTGAGTACCATGATGAGTGACTATTTCCCTAGGTACCCAAAATCTTACAAAAATATTAGAAAAGGAAAAATAAATTAAAAAATCTACCACTATTCTCTTTGTTCCTCTAGGTAATGCATTTTCCTCCACCCCCTTTGTAACATAATTAGTAAAAACTAAAATATATTTCTTACCTTTGGACATAGGGTTGATGGGACCTACAAAATCAAGAGCCCACCTCTCAAAAGGTTCTATGAGAACCTGTGATTGCAAGGGAATCTCATCGGATTGTATAGGTCACCCCATTCTCTGGCAGCTATCACACTTCCAGACATATTCCCTTGCATCTTTGAGAATACTTGGCCAATAGTAACCTTAGCGAAGGATCTTGTAGGTTGTTCGTTTGTCTACAAAATGTCCTCCACACGATTCATCATGACAGGATCCCAAAATGTCATAGATATCATCTTCCCGGACACACCTATGGATAATCAAATCAGGTCCAATGAAAAAAGATATCTCCCTTAATCCGAAAGTAATCAATGCTTTTTCTAATAATTCTCTTTTCTGATTAGATGAAAAATAAGGAGCCAACTTTCCTATAGCAAGTTAATTGTCCATGTTTGTAAACCAAGGTGTTTTAAGAGAAATAGAAAACAATTTTTTCTCAAGAAAGCTATCATTAACAGGAACATCCTCACCTGCATGGTTGAGTCTAGATAAGAAATCAACTACTTGATTTTCCTTTCCAACCATATCCAATACCATGATGTCAAATTCTTGTAGCAACAAAAGCCACCTAGTAATCCTGCAATTAGTAACTAGTTTACTCATGGGATATCAAATGGCAGAGTGATCAGTGTATACAGAAACTTCATAGCCCATGATGTAATGTCTAAACTTATTAATAGCATAAATCACAACAAAGAATTCATTTTAAATTGGCGTATAATTCAGTTCTGCAAGAGTTAAGCTTTTACTAACATAATAAATAACATGGTTTACCGAAGCTTCATTTTGTCCCAATACTTCTCCTATGGCTGAATCAGAGGCATCACTAGAAATATGAAAAGGCAATTTCCAATTTCGGCCTCTCAATATCGGTGTTGAAGAAATTTTTTTCTTGAGTGTGTCAAATGCAGCTTGACACTCATCATCCCAATGAAATTGAACTTCTTTAGTCAACAATTTAAATAATGGAGGGGCTACTTTTGTAAAATTTTCAAAAAACCTTCTATAGTAGCTCGCATGTCCAAGAAAACTTTGGACTCCCTTCTGATTGGTTGGTGGGGGTAGCTTTGCAATGACTTCAATCTTTGTTGGATCAACTGTTATTCCTGCAATAGAAACATTATGACCCAAAAAAAGACCTTCATTCATAGTCATAAAACAAATTCATTACTTAATGAGAGGTTCATTTCTCTACATCTTTGCAAAACTTTCTCAAGATTATGTAAAGCTTCTTCAAAAGTATTACCCATGATTGTAAAGTCATCCATATAAACTTCTATGCAATCATGCAAAATATCATAAAAAATACCAAGGACTACCTGCTGGAATGTGGCTAGTGCATTGCATAGAGAAAATGGTAGTACCCTATATAGGTACCCTAGAGACATGTGAATGTGGTATTTTCCTATTCTTCTAGAGCTACCCTAATCTAATTGTACCCATTGAACCCATCTAGGAAGGAAAAATATTGTTTTCTTGCAAAAGTATCCAAAACTTGGTCTATAAAAGGAAAGGGAAAGTGATCTTTAAAGGTGGCCTTGTTTAGTTCCATGTAACCCACACACACTCACCATTTACCATTATTTTTGGGGACGATAACCAATGAATATACCCACTAGTTATCTAGGATAGGATAGATGAACCCTACATTTAACAATTTCTGCAATTCATATTGCACAATTTCCCTTAAAGTGGGGTTCATCCTCCTTTGTGGTTGTCTCATGGGCTTGTATTTATCTTCTATATAAGTATGATGAATGCATGCGTTCGGGAGAATGCCTCTCATATATGTATATTCCCAAGAAAAAGTATCTGAAAAAATTTTCAATGCCTAAATTAACCTTTTTTCTTGTTCAGGGGTTAAGGTAGAATTAATATTCAAAAAAAGTTCAGGAAAAATTTCAACGACCTTACTTCCCCATTCAGTGATGGAATATGCAGGAAATGCAGATAATAAGGTTGAATGTAATTTGGTTGTTGTACCATATTCGTGAAAATCTTTCAGGTTAGTAATGAGATCTAAATTATGATTAAGTTGTCCTTCTTCTTGCTGCAAAAAATCAGGATTAGGAATACAACAATTTATCTCTTTTTTTTTTTCTTTAAGGCTCATGGCGTGCGAAATTGTCAAAAATAGTTGGGCACATTCTGAATCATGCTCTTGTTGTTCAACCCAATGTGAATTTTCTGATTTGAAGAATGTTTGAGCACGGTGATACAAATTAATGTGCTTTGTCTTAGTCCCATGAGTGATGGTCATATTTCTAGACCTACACCCTATATAAGCATTTGTCATGGCTAACCATAGCCTCCCCAAGATCAATGGATGCCCTCCTAAGTTATTTTTGGGTTGATGAACATGAAAATCTACATGGTACTTCCAAGAATCTAATGAGATGACAACGCCTTCTAATACCCCCTCTAGATTTAGCTTAGACTTATCTGTTAATTCTAACGTGGTAGGAGTAGGAAATAAGTCAAAGGTTCCTATTCTAGATAAGGTCTCCATAGTCCTCGAATGAATGGCTGCACCTAAATCAATTAAAGTATTTTTTATATTTTGTCCATTGATAAAGGTGGTAACCACGGGGATTCCAGGGTTTGCATACTTTTCAATAACAAATCTGGTAGACATCAAAACTTACAATCTTTCCACGTACTTGAATTGTGGAAAGTTCTTTATTTTGTCTTCCTAGTCTCTTGCTACATTGCTCCCTTACCGTTTTAGCATAGATTGCGATATCTTTAATTGCTTTCAACAATGGGATCTTAATAAATACATTTCTCAATTCAGATACAACATCAAACACAAGTTTCTTTAGTCTCATTTCCAACCTCTCTGGAAAAGGAGGCTGGATTGCATGGGATAAGGAAGGTTGTTGCAGCCTTGAAGTAGGTTTCTCTATTGGTTCGCGTGTGGTTTCAACTTCAAACATTTCTAGAGAGGCTTCCTCTACAATCTCTTCAATTCTTCCAGGCTTATTCACGACTTTTCCTTATCTCAGCTGGATTTCCTGCATTGACAAAGGAAATTCGTGTAACACAGGAAACGAAATTCCTGCAGCGACTGTGGTGTAATACAATAGGTAGGAAAAGTGGGATAGATACCAATCCAATGTCGTGAGCAGATTGGATGGTTTTATTATTAGGTTTAGACATTGGTTGGGTAGGAAATTGCATAGGATGAGCTTGATTTGGTGGGGCATGCAATTGAAGTTGTTGTTGTTGAGGTTGAATCATTTCTTGTTGCATAGGCTGTGGAGGATAAACGTTTTTAGAAGGAAAATTATGAGTGGTAGGGTAAGAAAAGTTCCCTTGCTGAGGTTGTTCTGGAGGCTAGGTCTGCCAGGGCATTGGAATATTCCACATCTGATTTTGATTATAAGGAGCTTTAAAATGCAACTGTGCCATACTTGTAGCACGTGGTTGACATGGTCTTTGATGTGCCATTGCATAAAGTGTGTTGACAACTCCTTGATCTACGAGATATGTTGCCTTGATTTCAGGAAGCAAAGGGCATTGATCAATGGAGTGTTCTGCCTCATAGGTTCGTCATATCTCTATTCTATCTGTAGGACATTCCCTCAAGGCATGCTTATTTCTGCATTTCGAACAGAACACAACCAAGTATTTTTCTAGTTCCTCATACATTTCATGTTTCTTCTTAACCTGCAAAACATCCAATTGAGAAGATAATGTGCTAAGAATACTAGTCTTCAAATTTTCAAATAAATTACCCATTTCAGCTCTGGTTACTCCAGCTCTAGAAACTAACTTGGCAAGCCTGGAAGCAGTATCTCTTGTTCCTACTCCAACTTTAGAATTTCCTCTTGAATATCGATGACATATATCACATACTTCATCATAGCCCAACTTTGATATGTCACCTCCTCTAATCAGATTATTCTTCTTCCTTCTCATCGTATCCATCTGTGTGACTAGTCCCCTCTTCATTGGCCATTATGGACCAAAAGGAAGTAGGGGCTTTGTAGGCTGCAGATCTTGCAGAATCAATGTTTTGGATTTCTGGTTCTTGAACAAGATTTCCAAAGAATTCCTTTTCAGGCTGACCACTAAGTAGAGATGTTGTTTTCCTTATGACAATAGATTCAAAATGGGCAGCAACAAAATATTTTCTTGCAAAAGATACTATAGTAAAAGCATAAATATGTTTTGGGCTCTTTTTAGGACCACATACCTCTTGACCGAACTCTTCTTCTCTTCCAGATTTCTTTCTCCTTGGTAGTGTATTAGTAAATGAAGTGGTGCTCACGCCACCACAAAAAACATTTGTAGATGTTGGACCTAATCATCTACTATGAAAACAAATTTAAAAAAAAAAAAATCTACTTACCAAACAATCAGGACATGGCTTTGGAAAATTTCTGATCTCCTTCGATGCATGGGCTTTGCCCTTTGTCTTACCAATTTGACTCCACCAGTCCTTAAAAAATTATAAATAATGCATGTAATAAAAAACACTTCAGTATTATCCCTTTAGCACCTCCCCGACAATGGTGCCAAAATGTTCAGTCAAATTATAGCATTATAATTTGATTAAACATAAATCATCAACTCGGGAAGGTAAGCTTGTGAGATGCATGCAAAATATATGGAGGCCTAATACTGTAACTGCTGATTAATCTAACTAACCAATCATATAAAACCAATGAATGTTTCTTGCATCAATCACTTAGCAGCAAAGACTATAGAGTGGATCAAACTTCCCTATACAACACTTAAGATTGCTAATGATGATTAGGAAAGGATATAAAAAATAAGTTTACAACAAATTAAAAAATTCAATCAACATGAGAAAGAAAATCTCCATTAATTGCATTCCACACATGAACAAGAAACTATTTCAATTAATCCAGTGCTACTAATATATTCGAAAGAGTACATTAGCTATAAAAAAATGAATTATTGCTGCTAACAGAAATAAAATGCATAAAGACTAAACTATGGGAGTTGTGAGCAAAGGGGGTCCTCCCTTACTAACAACCCCTACAAATTAGAAGAGCTTTCTCACTAAAATGGACAGAACATATATCTTTATATTAATCTAAAAATATAGTCGAGTACAATCTGATACGCAACTAGTGCTGAAACCAACCCAACAATCTCACAACCCCTATCATCGAAACTAGGACAAAATTTATAAATTTACAAAGCACATGTATGGCTTGAAATAAAGGAGACTACTAATCTAAGCCATCGGCTAACAAATCTATTACAATATATTGGTTTTAGCCATATTGGGTCTAATCCATGACTGAAAGCATGGATGAGACAAAACTTATTACATAGCTATAGTTTTTCCTCCAAATGGCCAATGAGAGAGGACTTCTGAATCTAGGCAATGTTGTTGGCAGATGGAGAACACCAATAGGATAGAAACCATATGTGATATATTCCCCACAAAACCCATGTTCTTGTTGGACTTAGATATTCATGGAACATGGCTAACCATCAATGTTGCTATAGGAAATCCATGCGGTTACAGGAAATTTGCGACTGCAGAAATCTAGAGTGTTTGCAGGAAATAAGATCACACAACTATCTACAGGAATTATGTGCCTATTTATGAATCAAAGAAAATCTCCATAGGACCTCAAGATTAGTTGGCATGGTAATAAAATAGCGAACATCTAGCTAAGGAATACTCAAATTTAAGGTAAAAGAAGCTTTTTAGTATTAATTTGCATACCTTCAACCTATGGCACCCTTTTGGTGAAAACACAAGTATTATAACCAAGCTAGGCATAGTAGGGTTTAAAGATAGTCAAAATGGGAGAGGGAAAGTATAAGAAACGGTGTCAAAATTGGGAAAAACAAAGCCCCAACAATATGTTACAACAATAAATATTTGTTTGGAAGGAAAATTTGTCACTTATAAGACCTGCAAATAATTATATAAATGTATTCAAGTTGGAGTAACCATAAAACATACGTGGTGGCATACCCGTTTTCTATGTCATGCCATATAGAAAAAATAGTTAAATGGATTCCTTGTACCCATAGCAAATCATTACTCCTCATTTTATATATTACCTCAGAAATGTAGCTACCAAGGATACTTTAGTCAAGAGTTTCGGAAATACGTTTGTGAATAATCAATGCCCTTCAAAGGCCATCAATCTTTTACACCCATTCCTGGCAATCATAGAATAATAAGGCCAATATCCTCCTTGGAAAGCAATTTGATGCAATTATTTTATTTCCCGTTCATGGGTTCAATACCCATACTTGAATTATGTGTGTGCCTTCCACCTTCAAAAGTTCAAACAACATGATATATTTCCTATCTTGTCAGAGGAATGGGAGAGTTCTTATTCTCTATGAACTATCATTTCTTTATTTGATTCAAATCAGTTGCCAAATAATTCATGCCAATTTCTTGTTTCTTGTTTTAAAAATGATAAAACTAATATTTTCCTTCATGATTGCCCAAGTAAATGTAGTTTATAGGGATATTATAATTATTGTCTATCCCGAAAGGAAAATATGGACAAAATTCAAGAAAATAAAAGAAAATGTAAAGTTCTTTTAGTTGTAACCTATAGTAGTGAAGGTTTTTCTTGTATAAATTCTGAGTGGCTTCACATTGGGACAACAACTTTACCTAGCTCTAAAACATATAGACACCTCATTCCTCCCTCCACTTAACTTTTAGGGAATTACTCATAATATTTTTAAAAATCATATAAGGTTATTTGTCAACACTTGAAATTGAATAAATAGAGAGAAACGTTTATTACATCTGAAATCTTGCATGAAATTGGAATACTTATAAAATTAAAATGTTGCGTGTAAAAATTACATAAATTGACATCATAGTTAAAAATGTGTTTATGTGAGGTAAATTTTAACAAAGTTAAAAATCACTGGTATTTCAAATATATAAATTAAGTAAATCGATATGATACTTTAAAATGTTTTTGTGTGAGCTAAATTTTATCCAAATAAAAAACAATAAGTATTTTTTATATATAAAGTACAACTATGTGAGTTGATATCATAGTTGAAATGTTTTTGTATGAGGTAAATTTTAACGAAGGAAAAATAAACTAGCCTAGATCCATCTTAGCTTGAAATCTACCAAGCTCCTAGAGGGATCGAATATGTTGATGTCACACACACTTGCTCATTACACATAATTTTTTTTACTTATAGCCTAATGTAATCATCGAACCTAGTATGAAGACTCCTTAAATTAATGTATGATTAATTTATAACCACAAGGTATTATCACAAATAATAAACCATGCAACTATTAAAGTTAAAATAATTTATCAACTTCTTAAGGCATATAAATGTATTTGACATACAAGTTCTGAGATATTGATTGACGATTTAATTTATGTTGTCACTTCATGGTTTATGTCTCTGATAGGTTATGGTGTTTAGATTAAATGAAACCCTTTCTACACATAACTCACTTCACATGGTTGTATTTTAACTTTGGTGCCACTTGCGGACTAGCTTTTTCAGTGCACTCTTAACAAGGATCATTTCTCGAAGTTCTATCTGTCAAACGAGGAGGTAACTCAAATGTAATAGTATTATTCATTTAGGTTGTTTATTATTATATGCAAGAGGGAGTGATTGTTCAATTCATCTCCCAAGGACTCTCCATTTCCTCTATTATTTATTTACACTAGTTATAGTTGTTCACCCAATCCCTGTGATTAGGTGTCGACATTCGCCCCCTTAATCTGAAGGGATGTTGGTGAGTACAAGAATCATTCTGAACCTTTCAATATTTTCTCTTCCAAGTGCTTTGGTGAAGATGCCTGCAATCTGCTCATTAGTGGAACAACGACGAAGATGGACTTTTTTGGCCTCAACATGATGTTGAATCAAATGATATTTTGTATTGATGTGCTTCATTCGATCATGGAACTTTGGGTTCTTGGCCAACTTTATCGTCAAGGTATTATCAATCATGAGTGGAGTCGATTGTACTTGTTTTGACTACAAATATTCAAGAATTTTCCTGAGAAACACAATTTCTTTTGTTGCCTCAATTGTTGCCACATATTCTACCTCTGTTGTGGAATTTGCTGGAACTAGTTGTTTGCGTGATCTCCAGGAGATAGCTCATGATCCAAGACTCATAGAATAATCCGAAGTAGATACCCCAGTTTCTTTATCTCCATTGAAGTATGAATTAGAGTATCCAATCAAGCTGAAGTTGCCCAACTGTGTATGCTTGATTCCAAAGTCTTGAGTTTCCTTCAAGTACTTTAGAACTCTTTTTGCAGCAGACCAATGTCCCTCACAAGGCTTTTGCATAAACTTGGAAAGGATTCCAACAGCAAACGAAATGTTTGGTCTAGTAGTAGTTAGGTATTTGAGACTTCCTACAAGCTTACTTTGTTTCATCCTCAAATTATTTTCCTTCAATGGATGTGAGCTTTAAGTTTTGTTCCATTGGAGTAGTCAAAGGATTGCATTCAGTCATGCCAAATCTATTAAATAGATCTTCAATGTAATTATTTTGAGAAATGAATATGGACTTCGGATGTTGAGTTACTTCAATACCAAGATAGTAATGAACATAGCCCAAATCAGTCATTTCAAAACCTTTCCTCAATTCCTTCTTTATCGATGCAATGTAGCTCTCATT
Organism: Pinus taeda; assembly: GCA_000404065.3. Lineage (NCBI taxonomy): Eukaryota > Viridiplantae > Streptophyta > Pinopsida > Pinales > Pinaceae > Pinus > Pinus taeda. The sequence continues at coordinate 19,465 of APFE031071213.1, forward strand.
GTTCCCTATCATCAAAAGATCATCTACATATACCACAAGATATACAACTGATTTTCCAACCTTCTTGATAAACAAAGTTGCACCATCAAGATCATAATGTTTGAAATTGAGTTTCAGAATATGCTCAGTTAGTTTTTCATACCAGGCTCACGGTGCTTGTTTGAGGCCATACAAGGATTTCACAAGTTTGCATACTTTATGTTCATGTCCTTTTACAGCAAATCCTTCAAGCTGGGACATAAAAACATTCTCTTTTAGATCTCCATTCAAGAGAGCAGTTTTTACATCCATTTGATGGACTTTCCAATCGTTCTGAGCTGCTAGGGCAAAGAGTGTCCAGATGGTAGCCCATTTTACTATGGGGGCAAAAGTCTCCTCATAATCGACCCCTTCCTTCTATGAAAAAAAATTTCCCATAGGCCTGGTATTGTTCTTGTCAAGTGAGACATCAACTTTATACCTGTTCTTGTAGACCCACTTGCAGCCAATTGGTTTGGTTCCCAATGGAGGATAAACTAGCTTCCAATTGCCATTCTTTATCAAGGCATCATAATCCTTTTTCATTTCTTCTTTTCATTCATCATGAGAAGCAGCTTCTTTGAAGGAATTTGGTTCTAAATCAATAGACAATTTCAATTCAAATTCATAAGAAACATCCATATCAACAAGTGAATCAGAGTCATCTACATCACCTCCATTTTGTCAGGTTGAATTTCTAGTTCCTGTCTTTCTAACCTCATCAGGATGAACACTTTCAAGTGTCTTTGTTAGCCACTTTGGGGGACCTTTCTTAGATGGTGCAAGCTGCTCCATTGATTGAGTTGGGACTGAATCAAGATTGAGTCTCCCAATTCTATCAATCACATCACTCAAAGTATCATCCATTGTTGGAGTTTCATGTGGGGGGAGAGTGCTTCAGAAGAAGATTCCACAAGTTGATCTAGTATAGGAATCCCCCCTTCAAGATGTGGAATCTGATTATCAAATTCTTGAAATGATTTTGCATTTGCGAGTCTATCCAATCGATCAAGTTGCTGCTCAACAACATTGTTAGTTTTGGATGATTTAAGAAAGATTACATCTCTAGATACAACAAACTTTTTATTGAGTTCATCATAGAGACGGTATCCTTTGGAGGTGTTTGAATACCCCAGGAAGATAAACTTATGACTCCTTGCACCAAATTTGTTTCTATGTACCTTTGGTATCAAGGCATAACATGTGGAACCAAAGACCTTGAGATTCTTTACCAAAGGAATGTGCCCATACCACAATTCATAAGGAGTCTTGTTTCTAATAGAATTAGATGGAGACATCTATTCTTTACATATATTGCAAATAGAACTGCATCAGCCAAAAACATCAATTTTACATTTTTGAAAAACATCATGGAGTGCACCATATTTAAGATTGTCCTATTCATTCTTTCAGCTACTCCATTCTGTTGGGGATTATAAGGCACAGTTGTTTGATGTTTGATCCCATGTTGGAAAAGATAGTTTTCAAATTCATTTGAAGTGTATTCTTTTCCATTATCAGTGTGAATAGAGCCAATATGAGATTGTGCATCATTTTCAATCCATGTATGAAAGTTCTTGAATGTTTGTAAAGCATCATATTTGTTCTTCAATAAATAAACACAACACATTCTGCTGTAGTCATCAATAAATATCATCATGTATTTATTCCCATTTACAGAAGGAATAGGAATTGGACCACATAAATCTGATTGAATGAGTTCAAGTTTTCTATGTGCTCTAGAATGTGAATAATGAAAATATTGTTTGCTATGCTTTCCTACAATGCAAGCATCACATTGCTTAAGTTTCCTAGGAATTGTAGGCAAACGAGTAACACCATTTTTCTTCAAGAAGTGGAGGTTGTCATAGTTCAAGTGTCCAAATCTAGCATGTCGTAATAAAGTTGATGGAAATCTACCTTCTTCATAATGAGAATTGTATGAGAAATTTTGTGCAGGAGCAGAGGTACCCTGCATCTTGAGAAGTCATTCTTCTTCTATCGCCATCATCACAAGTGAGTATTTTGATGCTTTTCGCACCTCAAGCTTTCCATCAAACATATGAATGGGGTGTCCTTGCTATTGATGTTGACCAAGGACAACAAGTTTCTCCTCAGCTGTGGGAGATATAAAACATGATGCAGAAAAAAAGTCTGGAAGACCAAGCAATTTAGGCCTGATTGTACCAAGCCCTGATGGCTTGAGTTTTGATTTGTCTACAAAGTATAATGCTCCATCAACATTTTCAGTAAATTCTTCAAAGAAACCTCTCCTAAAAGTCATGTGGCAAGTTGCTCCTAAATCAAGCAACCAATCATTTTTCCAAGAAGCATGTGAAGCATTAAATAAGTCTTCATTTACTCCAATATTATAGTGTGCCACAACATAGTGAGCGGATTTAGGTGCCTTACCTTTCTCTTTTCCATTAGTTTTACCTTTGGGATGGTTTCTTTCATGCTCAATTCTGTCCCAAGGAAATTTGCATCTGGATGCATCATGTGATCCATCTCTTTTGTAGTGTATGCAGTGCAAATTTGATTTTTCTCCTTGAGAGTGTCTGACCCCCTGCCTCTAAAATTTCTTCCTCTTCCTCTTCGACCACCTCTTCCTCTCAAAGAATCTTGAGAAAGATTCTTCTCTCTATGTGCAATGCACATAGCCTCTTCATAAGACTGAGGAGCTGTCTTCTTCCCAAAAGCTTTCTCTCTTTCAGCAAATTTTTTCACAAGGGAGTCAAAGGTAATAACTTTGAGGTTTCCATTTGCTTGCAATGACTCAAGATAATTTGAGTAAGTGGGATAAAATGCCTTGAGAAAAACTATTAGAGGAATGCCCAGTTCGACATTAGTGACTTTGATATCACTCATGATAGATTTTACTTCTGATGCAAGAGCAAGAAGATCATCATTTTGTAATTCAAGAGTAAACAATTTAATGATGAGTTGAACAACTTCAAGTACAGAGTGTGAGTCATAGAGTTCCTTCAGTCTTTGTAGGGCTTCGAAAGAATTTGAAAATGGTGAAATATGGAAACTCACCTCTTCATTTATTGATGCTGCAATCAATGCATAAGCCTCATTGTTCTTATTTTCCCAAATGGTGAATTCCTTGTCTGAGGTAGGCTCTTCTGGCTCTTTATTTCCGTTTCCAACACACACTCCTTTCCACGGCTCATTAAAAATGAGAGTGTGTTTGATTTTCCGAGACAAATCAAGATAATTTTCCCTCCCATTGAGGACCAATCCCACAATAGATATTAATGAGTGCATTTTTTTAAATATACTTCTGCTACCAATAAGCTGTAAGAAATTGTACTTTTGCTTGTAAAAAAAAAACTACAATTTTAATGTATATAACCGAGGTATGGACATGCTGACAAAACCATGTCACACAATTAGATGTAAGGCTTCCACTTTAGGAGGTCTGATTTAGAGATGGTTCACACAAAAATTGAACCTTAATGTCTAACTATCAATAAAGCACACATTCTGGACATGTATCTCTCATCAAAGCAAGCACATTTTTGACAAAATAAAATGTCTCTTTCAAAATTCACCAGTACAACCCACTTAAAAACATCCTATACATGACTCAAATAAAATGCCTCTTTCAAAATTCACCAGTATAACCCACTTAAAAACATCTTAGAAAAGATAATAAGGCATGTAATCTACAGGTTCTCTTCACCATCATTCTGAGAGTCACAGTCTAAAACTCCATGTCAAACCAAGTACCCATGTTTTTTTTTTAGGGAAGACGAAAGGCCAATACCATAGAACATTTTCCTCACATAACCAGCTAAACATCTGCAAAAGTTTCTAGAGAAGGGAAAACCTACAGAACGGTTATCAAATTCTTGGCAAAGGCACACCTATGGAGTGGTTGCAAGAGGTCAATTTCGTAAAATAGGTAGAATATAGGTAGAATAGGCAAAAGGGAGTTACAAAGAAGAGAGGGAAGCGAAAAATTGTAGTGGCTCTAATACCATGTCAGACTAGGTGGTAACTCCTCAAATGTAACTTTATTATTCATTCTTGTTGTTTATTATTATATACAAGAGGGAGTGACTATTCAATTCATCTCTCGATGACTCTCCATTTCCTGTATTATTTATTTACACTAATTATAGTTGTTCACCCAATCCCTATGATTAGGTGTCAACACTATCGACCCCACCTACAGGTTGTTACACCATTAATCGACCTACAATTTTGATCTATGGTCATGTGTCATCCAAAAGGTTATGGCATAGTAACCACACAGTTTTCTCTTTTCTTTTGACTCTCATTTTCATGGTGAATGAACCATGTGATTTTCCACACCGAAAGGTTATTTACCAGTTTAGAAACTTGAATTCTTTTAGTTTTTATTATCTTTAGAAATTAGGGAGAGTTTTATTCCTTGGGTGGCCATGCTAACAGTAATCTAATGTTTCTTGTCAACATAGCTGCTTTGGTCAAGACACATTCCACAAAATCCTACTGAGGATTTATGTAAACATAGGCATATTCCACCACTATTGTGCACACTTCCTATTTTAGGGAAGTGGTCGGTTTAGTACAAACCCTCATTTCTCTGTCATTTCTAAGGAAAATGTCGAGTTCTCATGAGGGTTTTCCATAACTCCCTGTGTCAAAAGTATGATATTCAATTTATTTTATTGCTTTGCAATAATGTCGGTTAAATCTCAGTTGAGTTTCCCTTACTTTCAATCTTTTTTTTGTAGGTTAACATGTTCTTTGTAGTATTTCCTCTACGCAGAACGAGGTCCCCCTTGCTACATGATTTGAACATATACAAGTTTTGATGGAGGTTTTGTTACGCTTGTATGTGCTTATATATATTACCACTGTTATTAAGATGTGGTTCATTAGTATGTTTTGCATGACAACTTTTGCAAGACTTCTGTTGGTTGGTTATTGGGGTTTTGCATGACCAATTTCTTTTGGAATTTGTATTAATTCTTACTTTGCTTCCTTTGAAGAAGCCTTCTCTTCCATGGAGCTAAACGTAACACCTAGTTGGTTTTTTCCTTAGCACTAAGGGTTATATTTTTGGAACAAAAACACGTTGGTGTCTCTAATTATGGTTCTTCCTTTGTAATTATAGATACAGGTTTATGTTAAATTTTACCCCATACCAAATTTTTGGGAAAACTTGTTTTCTTTCAGCAATATTGAGAGTGAACATTTATCATTTTATTTTCCCTCCTTTTATTTTATACAGATTACAATTCAACTGTTTACGTATTGTTTGTAAGGTTGGTGGTTCCTTTCAATTAATTTTCCTAAATAAGGCAGGTTACATCCATACATCCATGAGTTAGGTGGCCTCAATCTGCCCAGTGGGAAACAAGGTTTGTTGTCCACCTATCTGTAAAATAAGGCATCCATAAACACAAATTATGAGTTTGTCCAGTCGCGCCATATATATTGGAGAGTCTTTGTACTTTCTATTTGTTAGATAACTACAAACATAGCTACTAATAAGTCTATAACTATATAAAAAAAAATTAAAAAATATATGTGGTGCAGTATTATTGTTCGTGATCACTAGAGTCAACCGGAGAGGGGTCCTTCATAGTAGAATGAGGAAGCTCAAAGTGTAGAATGGATGAGATATATTGCTAGATCCAATTCATCCTTCCATTCTATTGCTCCAACTAAAACTAGATTTTTTCCAATTCCTTCATAAAATTTGACTTCTCCAAATTTCCCTGAGGGCCTACATGTTGTTCTGGAGGTGACTGTACACACTAGTATAGAAGGGATTGTTCCATGGCCGTCACCAGGATGCTTTTCATCATGGAAAAAATATGAATGGTCTACTAATTCTGAGATAATCTCCCTCTTATATGACCTGGGACTAGTGCTACCTCATGCCACTCATCCAAGTCTAGCTTGAAATGTTCCTCTGCCTAGATGATTTCCACATCCCATTCTTCAATTAGTTGCTTCACAATGTTTGAGCTAATAGCATGGTAGGATTGAGCTACTTCATTCATGATGCGCAATACTGCCTTGCACCCACAGCCCCTCCCTATCGCCACACTGGAAGAACTAGGTAGGTTTCCTGAGGTCGGGGCCACCATCCTTTGCATCCCATGACCTTTGTTTCCCCCTCCATTTTTCTTATCCCTTTCTATCAAGCCATGCCTCTTCCTCGGTTTGTCGAAATCTCTTCTCCTCCTTCTTCTTTCAACTCTACTTTCCCAAGGCTACGGGATGGGAACTCTACCCAACTAGTGGTCTCGTCCCTCTGACAGACCTACTACAAAGTCAAAGAATACCAGACATGTAAGCATATCCTTCCACTACCAACTATGGATTGAATACCAACATAGGATTCTTGTGTCCTCATGATTACCAGCCTTCCCCTACCCAATGCAGAGTTGGACTAGACAAAATGGAGCCATACCAACAATCGCCATACCATTCTTCATATGGTTATAATGTCCAACAACACTCAAATTAATCAGCCAGGCACTTTTACTATGACTGAAGTGGATTACAAGTTTTCCATGGGGCTGAATCCCTCTCCCCTTAACCCCTCTTCATAACAACTCCTTATTGGGTGTTTGGGTTCTAGAATATGGCCTTGAATTGAGGAGGGTCAATTTATTTTTCTCCTAAGAATCCCAAAACCTCCCCCCATATTTGAACTAGTTATCACTAACGCTGAGGAGCCAAACCCAGGGAAATTGTCACCAAAGTCTCAGTTTAGCTCTTTATAACCCCATCTCTTTCAACTCTGCCAACCCGAATGGAGGGTGGTGTTCATCGTCCCTCCTTTAGAATCCTTCCAATCTGCATGTCCCCATCCATGATAGGTAAATCCTAAATTTCACAAACACTGGGACAGGAAATAAATTTATGTTGGCCCTCCGAGGTACCAGACTAGGTTGTGCCTCTTACTACTCAAAAACCCAGTACCCTCTAGTCCTGAAACAGGTAAGTTCTCATCAGAGGGTTTCCTTCTCATCTCCATTTTCACTAAATTGGTAGGGTGTAGACTGAATACATGCCAAAGAGTGCTTCCAAGGTTTGCGGACATGATCTTTCTTCGACAGCAAGAGACCCCAAGACTATGATCACCCAAACAATGTTCCACTACTAGAGAACATTTCCTACCCACACTTCTTGCATATACTTTAGAAATGATCGTATACCCACTAAAAATGGCCTTAACTCATCCCATCTCACATGCATTAATTATTGCATGTTCATTGTCACCTCTCCAATTGTTGGCTACACACGAAGGGTGTTGAGGACCTTATAACTTCCCTTCATGTCCTCAAAGATCCCATTAATTCTGGCTTGCACCCCGATTGAGGGTAGTCATCCATGCTCTCCTCTTATTGTTGATTATGCTTGTAATCTTTCTCTAAGGTACCTTGGACCTGAGTTCACTCTCCCTCCATCAGATTGGGTTGCCAGATCATCTCAACCATGCTACTTAGATGCCCATAGCCCTAGTTTTCCAGGAACTCAGTTGCTTTGCTCCCTTCCCTTCTGACATGTGAGGTGACTAAATATTCGAACATAGCTAGGATCTCTCCCACCTCCTACAAAAAATTAGCTAAGCGTTCATTATGACTTAGTTTTTCCCAATGGGAAGCTTCGATTAGCTTCTTAATTGTGTCAATGACCAATCGAGAATCCCCTTCAATCATGAGTCTTTTGTAACCCACTTTCCGAGCTAAAAGTAGGCCTTGTTTGACATAATTGAACTATCCCTCATTATTACTGGCATACCCATATTCTGTAGTGAAGATGAGTTGGGTTTTCGTTTTATGATCCATCCATAATCCTCCAAAACCAAAATTTTTAGGATTCCCTTTCGAGGCCCTATCGAGTGAAAGTTTGATAAATCCTTGCAGAGGCATTATAAAGGATACTGATGATGAACTAGGGGAATTCAATACTTTCCATGAGTTGGGGGCCACCATGCTCACTACTAGATTCAATCTCTTTAGGACAGTAGCTTCAACTAGACCTAATTTCCAATCACTCGAGTGCCATTGCTTTAATATAATAGTCTCTCTTACAATCTGAGTGATCCTTTCCCATATTGTCTCCTCAGAATTCTGTCTGCCTTTGAAAATTATGTTGTTTCTTTCTTTCCATAGGGCCCAAACTATAAAACCCATGGGTAAGTTTCAAGCTCTATTAACAATAGGGCTCAAGAAAATACCTTCACACCACTGGATTATGATTTATTTAATACTCTGGGGATCCCTATAAAGGTGATTGAAAACATTCTTAAGTTGATTCCATTTTTGGTTTGTAAAGGGGCAATAATTCAATAGGTGTTCCATAGTTTCGATGTGTTTTCCAAAGAGGACACACCATTATGGACCTTGCTCGCCTCTTTTAAGAAGTTGATCCCAAGTTAGGATTCTCCCATGGCCAACCAGCCATACGAACTAGACTATTTTTGGTCAGTGTTTGCTCACCGAGATCTTCTTCCATAGGGGGCATTGGTGATTTTGGTGCTCCTCTACTCTGACCTTATAGGTCTCCTTAATGCTAAATGTGCCTTTGGTTGTGTATATGAATCTCATGATGTCTTCCCCCTGTTGATTTGTTATATTCCTTGATTAGAGTTCCTATTCCATAACTTTCCATTGTTCTGAGTTTGGTGGGTTTTTTTAATCCTCTATCTCCTTCTAGTTCCTCCATCCTTCATTTTGGGGGTCATTATTCCAAAACTAGTCCACCGTATAATAATTCTTGTCGGTTGTGTATAATAAAATCTCTCCATGGTCTTGTGAACTGAAACTTTTTAATCTTTGTTTCCATTAGTCCTATCAGAATAATGTTGTGCACCCATTTCTTATTTCCTAAAAGAAGTTTTGATTTATAAGGTTCCTATTATTTGATGCTAAATTCAAAATCATTGATCCTTGTGGCGGGTCCCTCTATCTAAGGATACCTTCAGGATGGATTGGCATACTAGACTTCTAGAAGCATATTTCTTTCCATAAGTCATTTCCTACTTTTATCCATCTCCACCATAACTTGGTTCTGATGACCTAGTTTACTATGTACGGGTATCTAAATCTTAAACCTCCATTCACCTTTGGGGCGGTTAACGTACTCTAGGAAGCCAATGCCCACTTCCTTACTCTCTGAGCCCCTTTCCATAATTTTTTTTTTAATATGTTGACGATGGCTGAGCAAGAGGTTTTTGGGGTTTCCATTCTAGATATTTGATATATCAGGATTGATTGTAGGACAACCTTAATCAGAAAAGTGTTAAGTGCACAAAAATCCCACCCGCTCATTTTTACTTGGACTTTAACTAGGAGGTCTTGCGAGCAGGAAGTTTTGAGAGAATTAAATGCTAGAGGCATCCCTAGATACTTCATCAGCATTATCCCTATGTTGAATTCCATTATTCAGGCCATGAAAACTTAAGTGTCTCTAGGAGTGTTGAAAAAGAAGATGTTTGGTTTCTCATTGTTAATCAGCGTGCCTAAAGCCATCATAAACTCTTATAGAATTTCCTTGATTTTCTGGGCTTCCCTTAAAGAAACATCACAGAAAAGCATTACGTCGCCTAAAAATTATTGATTTATGATGGGTAAATCAGATCCTGAGGGTTGAAGGCCTTTCAGGAGGGAAGATTAGACCAGTTGTTTCAAGAACCTACCCAGTCCCTCAACTGTAAGGATGAAGAGGAAAGGGGACACTAGGTCCCCTTTTCAAAAACCTCGAGTGGGATTGAAGGTTCTGGATGGGGAACCATTGAGCAATAGGGAGCACACCAGTGATGACATCATAAATAGAATCCAATTTACCCATCGTGGCTCAAATCTAAATGATATCAATATCCTTGTCAAGTTGGACCATCTCAGACGATCATAGGCTTTGGAGAGCTCTAGCTTGATCATCATGCCAGGTGTTTTGAGATGCTTAAGGGAGTGAACCATTTATTAAGAGGTTATGATATTGTCCAGAATTTGATGCCCTTCCACAGAACATGATTTCTCCGATGATATCAAAGTTGACAAAAGAGGTTTAAGGCGCTTGACAATGATGGTTGAAATAATTTTATAAATGATGTTACAAATTGAAATTGGTCTAAACCCCTAAGTGTTTTCAAATTTTGAAGATTTAGGAATGAAATCTATGAATGTAGAATTCAAACTCAGACATACCTTCTGATTTTTGCGTGATTCCTCTGCTAATTCTAGGATGTCCATAACTATAAATTTCCAAGAAACTTGGTAGAATTCCATTGTAAACCCATAAGGTCCTAAAGCCTTGCTTTTCACCATTCCATTAACAACCTCTTCTACCTCTATCAGTGTCACCACCCACATTAGGGCCATGTTCTATTCCTACAAGTATAGTTGGGGTATATGTTGTGTAAATTTCCCAATAACACTTTCTCTATCCTTTTCTCATTCTAACAATAAGTTATTGAAGTGGTTGACCACCAACTCTTCCATCTCCTCATGTTAAACCAATCAATTCCCCACTCCATCTTTGAGTGAGAAAATACAGTTATGTTGCTAGTGTTCAATCATTTCCTTATGGAAGAACCATGTGTTGCAATCTCCCTCCCACAACCATTGAATTCAATATTTCTTCTTCCATGGAATATCTTATTTCTTTCATCATTCTTCAAGCTTGTTTAGTAACCTTCCTTTAGTATCTGCCAACCTTTTTTATCTGCCTTCTCTTAAGATTCTTTGTTGCGTGTCTTTCATACTCTCTTCTAATTTCTTCTGATATTTCTATATATTTACAAACTCCTCCTGATTCCATTTTTTGATTTGGGTTTTTAGGTCTTTAAGTTTGAACTTGAAGGTGTGCATGTGGTTTTACCCCTTCACATCATTTTCCTTCCACTAGCCTTCCACTTTGTGCATAAACCTTGGGTCCCTTAGCCAAAATGATTTAAAGCAAAAGGGCCTCTTCTTTGGCTATTCTTTGAAATCCGATTCAATCCTTATCATCCAGTGATCTGATCCCATGCCATGAAGGATTGATGCTTTGACAAAAATATCATGGGTTATGACCTATTCCAACAATAGGAATCGATCTAGTCTAGATGCTACCTGTTGTGCTCTTCTCCTCTTGTTATTCCATGTAAATAATCCATTGATCATGGGTATGTCTACTAAATGTAGACCATCTATAGTTTCTGTGAACACCTCTATCTTGGCATCCATCCTCCTAATAACCCCTTTTTATCACTCTAGTAAAGTGATTAGATTAAAATCCCCTCCCATGATCCATATCTCTTCCTTGTATAATGATTTGAGTTTTCCTAGATTGTCAAGGAAACCATTTTTTCCCCTGGAATGTGAGGCCCATATATCCCAGTCAGCATGGCCCAATATCTCGACCCAATATGTTAAAAAATTCCTGATAGGATCTGGGGCAAGCTCACCAATTCAGTAAATATCACCTCCTCTAGATTTGAAAGGATAGCTAGTCCCCTCGAGCTGCCATTAGAGTCCTGAGCCACCACCTAGTGTTGCAATTTCATGTTTTGTAAAACTTCCTTGAGCATGTTTTCCAATATTTTTGTCTCTTTCATGATCATTATGATCACGTGGTCCTTGCATATCCTATATTTCAAGTACCTTTGTGTGCCCCTTCTATTGAGGCCTCAAACATTCCAAGATATAATAATCATTGTGAAGGTTTGTTGAGGTGGTGGAACACCACTGATAACAATATCACCCTTCCAAAATTTACCAACATGTCTCCCACCATCTAAATGGATCCTTTTAGATTTTTTTGGCCCCTCTTCTTCATGCCTTGCCTTGTTACTATTGGCTCCAGCCCTTGCCCTAGTTGCCAGCCCAAATTATCTAGTTGTTCTGAGATTAGCAAACCCTGCTTAGCTTTGAAGCTCTAGATGATATCCTAGTACACTTGATTTTGTTCTTCAGGGATGAATCTTTCATCTTAGCGCTTCCGTTCATTCAGTAACCTTCTCATCACTTGTCCCGCTATGCTTAGGTCCTTTCTCATTCCATCTATTTCCATGTTATCTTTCTCCTCATGTTTCACTGGGGCCTCTTTCCCTTAAGGATCCTCTTCTGCTTTCCTTTTAGGTTTATATCCCCCTTTTACCTATTATTGGAGGTCATCTAATTTCCCCATGTCCCTGGATTCATTTACACTCTCCTCTTGTTCGTCTATCAATATCTCAAACTAATTATTCTAGTTTGACCCTTTCTTTGCCTACTGTTGGGTTGCGTTAGTTGGGGTCTTCACATTCCTTTTGTTCTCTTGTACCTCTTGGAAACCTTCCTTATCATCCTTCCCTTTACCTTTACCTTGAGCTTTCGCCGATTTCATGGATTTACTCTAGTTGAGAGGGCATCATTTGTACATATTTCTGTACACATGACATATCTTACATTGAAAGGGAATATGTTTGTAGTCCAGGGCTTGTTTCCACACCTCATCTTGATATTCCAACTCTATGAATTCTGGCAATAGTTCTGTTATGTTCATGTAAACGTAGATTCAGGTAGAGGATGTGTATATTCATCGTTTTGTGGTGTTCGCCACTTTCATGGTACTACCTATTGAGGTTCCTAGGCCTTTGAGTATCTCTGGATCCCAAAAATCTATCGGCAAACCAAACAATCTAATCCATAGTGGAGCAGACATCACGTTATCTTGATCGGGATTATAGCATTCATCCTAGTGCCTCATGAAAATTCTTGGATTGTAATAGAAATATGAGTCATTCTCAAATATTATTTCCTTGTCTTTGAGGCTGGTGAAGATCACTGTAAAGAACCCTCTTTCCCCCAACTTCTACTCGATATCCACGTTTGGTTGCCATTTTAATTGTATCCACTTCACCACTTCTTTCTCTGATGTCCATGCTCAAATAAATTTTCAAATTAGGGCATGGTCCTTCATATAATTTTTGTATGTTTCTACTTTGTTGTTTGCTATTATAAAATTCAGTTTGTTAATGGTTGTAGGCATGCATTGTCATCTAAATCTGTTTTCCCATAGAGCACTGAGTACTAGCATTCCATTTATTCCGCCATTTCCATCATCACTTCTCAATGCTCCTGTGCCTTGTGCACTTGTTTCTCCCTTTATTAGGTTTTTGTAGGAGGGGGCATCTCCCCCTCCCCGTCCATGAAAAATCATCCTAGCCTCAGATATTGCAGGGGTCACGTTGGTTCTACTCCTATCAGTAATAATTCAGAGTGTTTGCAGGGTTTACAAAAGCCCTATCTACTAGGGTAATTTTTTATTTTATTAAGCATGGACTTAATTATATTCTTACTATTTTTATGGCTTCAAGACCCTACCTAGATGAGACTAATTGAGTTCAATCTATCCTTGGCTCAACCCATTTTCCAACCCCCCTTGAACTATCTATCGTTTAATAATCAGCCACTATCTTTCAAGGTTCCTTCATAGTAGGTATGTTATACAAGATTTTGTTGATGGAAGTTAAATCATCATATAATTTTTCGAGTTATGGGTTTTGTCTTTGGTTCTCTCAGCACTCCGTCCAACTATTTTATTTGATAATAAAACCCTTGTTCTATTCCATAACTTCCTAGAAATGAATAGTTTTATGGATACTAACAAACTGATACATTATGAGTTTTCAACCTATAATAAATAGTTCTTTCTTAGCACTGCATAGCCATTTAATTTCACAAGAAAAATGATACATCATGTTTCTAACACTGCATAAGCATACTCAATAATCTATTACATTTTGTCTATACATTCAAATTGTACAGTGACTAGAACTAATTATGTATATAAACTTAACTATGTAGAATATTCACCAAGATACCATGCCTCCCAACTAGAAGGTGTGTTATTATGTCCTTTCCTCTTCCCCAAGAAGTCCTTTACCAGAATAATTTTCTTTTCTCATTATTTGTAATAGGAACAAATCCTCAGGCCTTGGAACTCCCTAGGTTCAATCCTGGGTTATTAAATAAACAAAAGGGTTGCACTGGCTCATGTCCAGCTCTTGAGTACCCGTTGGCAATGTCTTTCCTTTTCCATGGTTTAACTGTGCTTTTTTATGAACTTAGTTTTCTCTCTTTTGTTGCTTCTAGCTTCCTCTCGATTTCCTTCCTAAACATCCTATTTTGAGTTTTTTTCCTTAAGAATCCTAATAGGAGGGAGATAAATGATTCTTTAAAATTGTTATTAAAGGAGTGTTCTTTATAGGTTATCTAGGTGAATTTTCCAAAATTTTCTTGACTATATTTTTGTTAAAAGAAAAATAGTAAAGTAATTATAACCTAACCATTCATAAACTATTAAGCTTCCACCTATCTCGTAGATTATGTTTGTTTTACTTTAAACAATAAAGTAAATATAATAAAAAATCACAATATTTTGAGGGTGTTACATATTTCCCCCTTTAAACATAACACCATCCCCGGTGTTATTTGACCTTTTAAATAATTTAGGATAAGTTTCCTATTTAAATTGCTCACCTTCCCAGGTCGCTTCATCTTAGCTAAAGTTCCTCCTCTTCACGTTAACTTAGGTGATGGCTTGCATATGTAACATTATTTATCTTTGCTCAAGAATACGTTGCAGCTCTATCAGGAACTCTCCATCTTGTTCAACTTGTTATAACAACCATATTGCAATTATTTTACAAATATTTTCGTATTAATATCAAAGTAAAATTTTAAAATGTTACCTAAACATATTGCCAGTGAATCACATGGGTAGGTATACATATCTCTTTAAAAAAGAGACATTAATATGTTATGAACTCCTGTATAAATAGGAAAATCCATTCAATAGGCCACTCATCCAATTACATCTAATATCTGAAAGGGGCCACAGAAGTGAGGGGAAATCTTTGCAAAACTAGACCATCTTAAAGTGCTTTTCTTAGGTTTGATCTGCACATATACATGATCTCTGACTTTGAATTACCTATAGATTGTTTTCCAATTAGCATAATTTTTCTTCCTATCCTAAGCAGCCTTTAAATTCTATTGGAATTTCTTTATAGTTTGTTCTGTTTCTGCTAGCATCTCTAGTCCTAACATCAATATATTCTCATGGCTATTCCAATTCGTAGGTGTCCTACATATTCTTCCGCGTATCACCTTGAACGGGGTCATCTTCAATGACTCTTGATAGCCATTATTGTATGAAAACTCCACCAAATGTAGGTAATCCTCCCACCTGTTGGGTTTTTTCATAACATACATCTGTAGCATGTCCTCTAGAAGCTAATTCACACATTCATTTTGTCCATCAATTTGTGGATGATATGCAATATTGAAATGAATCTGAGTTCCTAGTCCTGTGAAGAGGGCCTTCTAAAATGTGGAGGTAAATTTCACATATCTATATAATATAAATATTTTAGGAATACCATGTAAGAAAAACACTTCCTTCATGAAAATATCAATGATTTGAATCATATTGTAGGTAGATTGTATCGGAATAAAATGAGTTTTCTTACTGAATTTTTCTACAATTACCGTGATTGAATGATTCTTCTTTTTAGACCTGGGGAGTCCTCTAACAAAGTCAAGTGTAATAAACTCCCACTTCCATTCAGGTACAGGTAATGGTTGAAGAAGGCCAATAGGGTGTTGGTGTTCAAATTTAATGTACTGACACTCTATACATCTTGTGAAATATGATGCAATATACCGACGCATTCCCAACCAAAAATAATATTTTTTCATGGCTGAGAACATTTTCTGGTACCCGGGATGGGAGGTATAAGGAATATTTTGAAATTCATCCAAAATTAGTTCTTTAACAAAGATCTGGTTGGGAACATATACTCTTCCCCTAAAGGTTAACAACTGATCCTTATCAATAATATATTTTGATTATTTTTCTTGGCTAATAGCCTATTAACCTTGTTGCCATAAAAGTTTATACTCTGGATCTCTCTAGGAAGCTTCTTTAATTTTCTCCAGGAATTAAAATTCTATTTGATTATCATGTAGTTCATAGACATAGTGCACTCTCCTTGTTAACGCCTTAGAAACATGATTTTCCTTCCCTTTTAGATGCTTGCTATCAAACTCAAATTCCCTAAGAAAGGAATTCCACCTTGCTTGACAAGCATTTAAATTGGGTTGTTTAAAGTAACTTTTCAAGCTATTATGTTCTATCATGAGAAAAATTGCTTTTCCTAAAAGGTAATTCCTCGATACTTTCAATGCATGGGAAAAATAAATCAATTCAAAATCATATACAAAATGTTTTTTCTCATGTTCCTTCACCATTTGTGACTCATATACTATCGCTTCCCCATCTTGAATTAGTATTGCCCATACTCCTTCTTGGAAAGCATACGTGCAAACCATGAATTCCTTTATTGGATCGATTATGTTTAATACATGGGCAGTGGTTAATAGATGCTTTAATTGTTCAAAGTTTTGTTGACACACCTGATCCACTTAAAAACTTTCCCTCTTTTCTGTAAGGAGGTGATGAGGTAATTGATTCAAGATAATCCATCGATAAAACGGTGATAATACCCCACCATACCCATTTAATATTTTATATTGACAAAAAAAGTTGGTATAGGGCACTCCATAACGGTTCTCATCTTTTCTAGATCAACAACTATTCCCTCTACTGAAATGACATGCCCCAAATACTGAATTTGATTTTTAAGAAAAACACATCTTCTAAATTTTTCATACATCTGATGGTATCATAATATTTGTAGTAATGTACATCGATGTACTTTATGGTCCTTCAAAGTTTTATAATAAATCGAATATCATCTATAAATATCAGGACGAATTTATCCAACGAAAATGAAAAATGACATGCATTATACTTATGAATGTTTTTGGCACATTGATCAATCCAAAAGGTAAGACCAAAAAATCATAGTGACCATAAAGATTTATAAATGTCGTCTTACAAATATCCTTTTCCCTTAACGGAATTTGGTGGTATCCTATTCACAAGTCAATTTTAGAGAAAATTATTGAACCTTTAAACTGGCCAAACAAATCAACTATGCGAGGTAGCCAGCACTTATTCTTAAATGTTAATTTATTAAGTTCTCTATAATCAATGAAAATTCTCATGGGTCTATCCTTTTTCATTCAGAATAATATTGGGGCTCCCTGGGTTGATACACTAGGACCAATATATCCTTTCTCAAGCAGTTTTTTGTAACTACATTTTACGTTCAGTTTTTGATACACAACTTTGGATACCGACACTTCTCCCGGGACTAATTTGATGATAAAATAAATATGCCACTTTGTGGGCAGCCTTGGTATATTCTAGGAAGCACATCAGCAAAATCATGTATTATTGGCATGTTTCCCAATGTGATAGTTTTATCCATGGCATTAGAATATCCCACTTGAATGGCATAATTCATAGAACCCTTCCTAATGCATTTACCTAGCTGAGAGGGAGTAATGGGTCATAACTTCATAGGTTTTATAACTCCCTAGATTTCCTTCCGTAACCCATTTTCAGCTATATAACTAATGGAATTCTATTTACAATCTACTAAGGACCAATTCCCTTCCAACCAATCCATCCTAATCAAAACATCATAAGATACTAGAGACAATATGCTCAAGTCAGCCTTAATATGTTGGTCCCCTATTTCAACATAATATTTTGGTACCTTATCATTTACCGTTGTTTTTGCTCTGGTAGTTAGTTTCACTAGCCAAGGGTTCTTATACTTTGAAATTTTCAATTGACAATTTTCTACTACTTTGGGGCTAACATAGCTTAAACGTGTACTTGGATCCACTAAAATTGACATAGACTTGTTGAATAACTTACCTTCAAACTCTATCATGGTGTGTTGATAGTTGTCGTAATGATATTCTAGTGCCACATTGATCCTTGGCATACTTATTTCCACCTCTCCAACTATAGAAGCTTCCAATACATTTGTAGTTGGTTCAATCCTCGTAAAATGAGGGTAGCTTTTATAATAGTGAGGTTCACCACAACCCAAACACTATAGAGGGGGTTTTTGTAATTAAACAGGTTCTATTTACTTGATACTTCATTTTGTTTAGATTCATCCTGTCCCTTTCTTTTATTTGGGTCTTTTCCAAACTTTTTATTTGACTAACTCTTTTGTGCATTTTTAAAATTCAAACTCCTTAAATTTTTTTATTTGGATAATATTTCTTCTCTTTGTTTTGTGACTAGAATTTCCCTCCATCTCCTTTTTGTCACATTTGTTGATAGAAAATTTTGGATTTTCGAATTGCTTCGTCCATGATCTTAGGATTATCATACTCAATTCTTTCCTTCATATATGTGAGCTGACTACTAATAAAGTGTTGTACTTTAGTGTTTTCCTCTGGAATTTATAGTACGTATCTCAATAATGACGTAAATTTAGTCATGAACTCATCCATGGTTAGTTTCCCTTGTCTCGAATCATAAAATTCCTTATCTTTTTCATGATAGAATCATAACGTCAAATATTTGTTCTTGAAATTATTTTGAAACTCATCCCAAGTCACTTCTCGTTTCTATATTCCTTGTACTACTTTCACCTTCTCCCACCATAGAGTTGTCTTCCCTTGAAGTTGATAGATAACCAATCTATCCTTACGATTGTTGTCGTATTCATGTATTTGGAAGCACTTGTTCATATTGATAATCCATGCCTTCGACGATTCTGAACTTCGCCATTAAATACATGGGCTTTAGTCTTTCTAATTTCCCCTTACAATTCAATTTTTTGTTTCTTTATCCTCCTTTGGTCAGAAATATTGCCATATTCTCCTTTATTATCATCTATTTTTCCCTCGTTTCTTTTGATATGACTTCCTCTCGGGGTGTTCTCATTCTGGTGATGTTTTTCTTCTTTGTTTCTAGTTCCATTATCAGGGCTGGGATGAGAAGTCCTATGATTCTATTTACTTGAGAGACTCTTTAAGATTCACTCCTAGTCACACATTATCCTTTCATTTTCTGTCGCAATAAAATAATTTCAGCCTTCAGCTGTTGGACAGTTTCTAATAGCATGGTTGTCTTGTCATCTTGCTCTACTCTTAGTTGTACAACATTTTCGGATTCACCCTAGGATTTGGTATGGAACCAAACTCCACCATTAACCTTAATGGGTGTAGTCCTCCAGCTCCTCTCCTTATTGTTATCTACTCTTTCTTTGTACACATCCATACACCCTTCATCACTATGTTTTCCCAATTCGGTCCAGTATTGGAACCAAGATCTAATACCACTTGTCACATACTCTTACTCATTACACATATATTTTTTTTTTACTTATGGCCTAATTTAATCGCTGATATTAGTCTAAGGACTCCTTAAATTAATGTATAATTACTTTATAACCACAAGGTATTACATAAATAATAAACTGTGCAGCTGTGTGAGTTACAAGAATTTATCAACTTCTTAAGGCATATAAACATATTTGACATACATGTTGTGAGATATTGATTAAGCTTTTAATTTTATGTTGTCATTTCATGCTTTATGTCTCTAGTACCTTATGGTGTTTATATTAAATTCAAACCTTTGTGTGCATAACACACTTCACATGGTTGTATTTTAACTTTGGTGTCATGTGGGCACCAACTGTCTTGGTACGCTCTTAACAAGGATTTTTTCTCGAATTTTCTATCGACTCCACCTAGAGGATGTTACACTGTTGATCCACCTATGGTTTTGATCTATGGTCATGCACCATACGAAAAGTTATGGAATAGTAACCGCCTAGTTTTCTCTTATCTTTCAAATCTAATTTGCATGATGAATGAACCATGGGCTCTACTATGTCGACAAGTTGTTTACCAGTTTAGAAACTTGAATTCTTGTTTTCTTTATCTTTAGTAATTATGGAGAGTTTTCTTCCTTAATCATCCATGCTAACAGTAATTCAATGTTTCTTGGAATCGTAGTTCCTCTGGTCGAGATACATTCCACGGCATCCTACCAAGGTTTTCTGTAAACATTGCTCTATTCCACCCCTATGGTGCACACTAGATATTTTAAGGAAATGGTTCATCTGGTACAAACACTCCATTTTATATCATTGCTTAGGAAAATTGCGAGTTCTCATGAGGTTTTTCTAGAACTACTTGCAAGACAGGTATAATATTCAATTTATTTATTTCTTTGCAACACCTATGGTTAAATCTTTGTTTCTTTTCCCTTATTTTCATTTTCCTTTTTGCAAGTTAACTTGTTTTGTGCAGTATTTCCCTCAAGGAAAAATGAGGTCCCCCTTGCTACCTGGTTCAGAAATATACAAGCTTTGAGGAAGGGATTGTTACCATTACATGCTCTTATATCTATTTCCATTGTTCTTAAGATGTGGGTCATTGGTATGTTTTTCAAACGGCTTCTGCAAGCCCTCCGCTAGTTGGTTCTTAAGGTTTTGCATGAGTAATTTCTTTTGGAATTTGTATTAATTATTATTATGCTTCCTTTGAAGAAGCCTACGTTGTTGTGGAACTAAATGTATAGCCCGGTTGGTCTTATCCTTAGCACTTTGGGTTATCTTTCTTTGAACATAAACATGTTGATGTTTCCAATTACTGTTCTTCCTTTGTAATTCCAAATATCGGTTTTATGTTAAAATTTACCCAATCCCGAATTTTGCGAAAAAAAAAAATTCTTTCAACAATATTTAAGAGTGAAGGATTATCGTTTTCTTTACCTTCCTTGTATTTTATACAGATTACAATTCAACTATTTGTTTATTGTTACATATTATCTCAATTCACATCTGTTATTTGTCTCTGATGTGTTTATTAGGTTTTTTATTCTATCAGAGGAATCAACTTCTGTTGCTCTATCACATCCTTGAATTTCTATGCATGCATTGTTCCTAGTGAGAAATTGATACCACAAGCTCCATGAGGCTCCTTGCGAGCTTTGAATGCAGAGGTAAGGAGTCTAAGAAATTGATACCATAGGCTCCATGAGGCTCCTTGCAAGCTTTGAGTGCAGAAGTGAGGAGTTTAAGAAATCCATCAAAATGAACCGCCTCAACCTAATGCGGCAACCTCTCAGGATTCTTGTAGTAGAGAAGGACATATCTCTAATAAATCTGGATAGATCCCACAAGAGGATTCGAGTACATCACAAAGCGAAGTCACGCTTGACATCATTGTTATGCCACTCGTATTACTAAGAAATAGAGCATAATTTTGCCAGCTGCCTGAGACTCTCTCGATCTAATCTATGGCCTCCAATAATGCTTCAACAGGTTTGACCCCCATGAGTGTTGCAGAAGCCTTGTAACCTACTTCATTCATGCGTTGGAGATGTTGTTCATCTGAACTATAGACAAAATTGTCATAGGGGTTGAGCTGAAGTTTGATGGAAACGATGCGGTAAATCTCACAAGTGTAAACCCTAGTCATTTTCCAAGCTCCGATTACAATAACTAAATTAATATTATCATAACAAAATTGAATTTGTATTAATCTTGTTTATGGATTCTCATTAGTTTTTGAAGTTTACGGATCTGTTAAAATTATTTCACTAAATTAATCTTTTTCTATATACTATAACTTTTATTAGTAAAATATATACATTCAATTTTGATTTCGAGTCTCATAGACTAAGAAAATAAGTACAATCTTAAGTTATTATGAAATTCACTTTGATACTTAAAATGAACTTAAATATATCATGTATCAGTTTAATATTGAACATGGAAAGAATTCCAATCATTCTTCATATTGGCTTGTAGAAAGTGTCTTTTAGTTCAATAAACATGTATGTTATTACAATTCAATTTTAAAAATAAACTATTTGAATTATAAATTCATCCATATGATGATAACAAATGCATATGTGTGAATTTTTTTGCGATCCACCCATATACCATTGCATGGACAACTTTTTTAGGTATTTCAATCACTCTCTTATATCAAGGTTCAATTAAAAAACACAAATAGGATTGAAATAAGATTTATTCAATTTTAAAAGATATCATCTAAGCAACAAATAGCTTTTATTCAACATTATTTATTTTGAGATTATCTAGAAGAGCTTAGGTATAATATGATATAAGTCAATCGTATTGAAATTTAATATATAGGCCAAAAAACAATAATTGACAACATTTCTATAATTTCATATAATGTTGTCAACTTTCCTAAATTTACAAGTAGTTATCCAAGTATTTCAATCAATTCCTTATGATGGAAATAAGTTTTATTAAATTTCTAAAAACTCAAATATGATTGAAATAAGCTAGATATTCAATTTTAAAATATTTGGAGATGTAAAAGTTGCAAATTCAAGTTTTATTTGATTTTGTTTTGTTTGAGGTTATCTACAAAGCCTAGACATAATGCATGTCATCGATAATTCTTTTTGCTTACACTAAAACAAATGCACAATGATAAACTAATTACCTTGAAATTAATGTACACCATATATCTAGTTACATCAAATTAAAAATCAACATCTTCACTGAAATCAATGCATATAATGCAAGAAGTCAAATAGGATGAGAAAACAACATCTACACTAAAATAAATGCATCTAATGCAAACAATCAAATAGGATTAGAAATCAACATATACACTAAAATAAATGCATCTGATGCTACAAGCAATCAAATAAGATTAGGAATCAACATCTACACTGAAATCAATCCATCTAGTGCTAGAAATCAAATAGGATTAGGAATCAACATACACTCAATTCAATGCATCTAATGCAAGCTGAATCAAACAAGATTAGAAGTTAACATCTTTAATGAAATTACTAGATCTAATGCAAGAAATGAAATAGAATTATAAATCAACATCTACATAAAAATCAATGCATCCAATGCAAGGAATCGAATAGGATTAGAAATCAGCATGTGCACATTGAAATCAACGCGTCTAGTGCAAGAAATTTTCTTCCCCTTCTCTACCCCCTCCATCTATATCGATATCTCCCTCCATGTCTCCTTATTTTCTTCTCTATCTCATCCCCCAAACACACACACTCTCTCTCTTCATATCTGTCTATCTCTCCCTCCCTACTACCCTCCCTCCCCCTTACATTTAAATCTCTCTCTCCCTCTATTTCTCCTCTTTTATCTCTCTATATAAGCCTAGAAACATACACATTGTTTCTCCATATCTATCTATATCTCCCTCCCTCTCTCTATCCCTCTCCCTCTCCCTCTCCCTCCATCTCTCTCTTCTCCTTTTCTCCCGTATCTCCCCTTCTATCTCCCTTACCTTCTCCTCTCCTCTCTCCCTCTCTCTCAATTTCCCTTTCCATTCCCTCTCTCTCTCTATCTTCGTTACCACTCTCTCTCTAAATTCCTCTCTCTAAATTTCTTTTTTCTTACCTCCATCTCTCTCCCATTCCAAATCCATCTCTCTCTCTATCACTCTCAAGTTCTCTCTCTATTCCTTTCTCTCCCACCTCCCTCTATCTCTCCCACTTGTCACTCACTCACTTACTCTGTCTCTATATCTCTCTCTCGAGCTTCCTCCTATAGCTCTATTGACTATCTCCCTCCCTCTCTCATTTTCTCTCCCCATTCTCTCCATCTCTCCTTTGTCTTTCTATCCCACCCCCAAATATATACACACAAACACACTTCATCTCTCCCTTGTCACTCCCACTCTTTGTCTCTCTAGGTTTCTCTCTCTATATGTGTTGAACTTCTTCCTTTCATATCTTTTCCTCCAACTCCATCTCTCGAGCTCCCTCTCTTTCTTGGAGACTCTCTCCTCCTCTCCCTCTCTCCATATTTGTGCCCCCCTCTCTCTATCTTACTTTTTTGTCCCAGCCTCTCTCATTTATATTTCATTAAAAAAAATTACTTTGACAACTAAAATATTATGTTAAATATTTATTTTTTATGACATACGACAATTTTTATTTTTTTTATATAATACATATTTAAAATGCAAGGTTTCAAATGTGTGTTGCACATTCACCTAAGGGAATTTTCCATGGAAATATTATCAAAAATTTCCAAAATATTAGTGTTCTAACTACCTCC
>APFE031071213.1:45932-71885 GCA_000404065.3 Pinus taeda
ATGTGGTAAAAGCTTAATTTTAGATCATTTAAAATTTTATTATGCGGGCTCGATCAAGCTATGTAGTTGGATCATCCTACAATGCTTGATCCACCCACTGTTAACCACATATATGGCTCAATTGAGGGTTTTATGAAACTCTCGACCGAGCTGTTTCAATTTGAATTTTAAAATCTAGATCATGTGCTTCAACCGCTCACTTGATCCTTTGATGTCCTAATACCCACAATTTCAGCACCACTTCTACAAAATTCCTGCAACACCATTTTGTACCCTAGCGGGCTTGTGCTAATTTTTTCCTTAGGTGGTAGACTTGATCATGTTGGATTCATTAATGAATCCTCTATCCAATGGCATATGAGTTTGACATTTTCAAATCCATATGATATTCTTCATCTAATTTCTTTTAAACATAATGTTTGAATTTTTCTTGAATTGTTCTAAGCAATTTGAATAAAAAATCAATATCATTAAATACACACAATGATTTTTTATTTTTTATTTTAAATACCATTGTCTTCATTTACGAGTCCTCTTCAAAAGTGTACTCTTGGTTTTTCAATTTATTAAAATAGTTTAAAAAAACATACATGAACATGTGTTTGCCAAATGCAATTGAAATATTACTTCGCCAACTTCGAAGATATATATATATATTAAAAATTACACATTTTAGACTATCTTATGTTACGTGAACACACGCATACCTCTTAAAATGTATGAGGATTTGCGAGGATAAGAACTTCATTTAATGGAAAATTGACATATTATACACTAAATATGTTTGTAAAAAATATTATTAGGACAACAACATAACTCTCCACAATTTGTATTTTTACTATGAACCAAAATTCACAGTGCTTATATGAATTTTGACGGCTTCAATTCGATAAAAGAGGAAAAATATGAAATTTTATCACCCCATTGGACTCAAAAGTGTGACCCATCTACATGCATTCACCCTTGGATAGGTGACATTTCGCAGCTTAATTGACTATGTGTTCTCTCCTTAGTGTACGTTGCACAAAATATTATAATTTCTTCTTCTTTTGTCATTTTCATGAATGAAGTGTCATGATTGATCTTCTTATGGACACCTACTAATTCATTTCTACACATAGAATTCGATGCTTAGTCGATTTTGGGTGGTTGGTAAAATTTATGGAAGATGGAACATTTTTCTTTATTCTGGGAAATCAATTTTTTTCTTTGGCATTGTGGGAAACATCCCAGATACAAAAACCAAATGCATTTGACTCATTTTATATAAATGAGTGTCTCCCATTATACTCGATGTGTTGAGAAATAGACATGCTCCTTATGGGGACCCTCCTCTCGGCTCAGTTCCCTATGCATTGGGGTTAGTACTATGATTAGGTAATTGGTTGCTTGGTGGTTGGTGGGCTTGGATGACATATCTGGCATGAAATGTTAATTTAGACATTGGGCTTCTAACCCAATTTTTTTTAGGAAAATAATAATAACTCTGCATGTAAACCTTAGTAGGATCGAAAGCATATGAAGCCTTTAAAATCACAACTTTTTTCTTGCCTAAAAATGACTTTGATCTTATAAAACCCAAGAGCATAAAATAGCATTAAAAGAACATTTTTTCTCCACAACACAATTTAAAAAAAAAAAAAAAAACAATGTGTATGTGATAATATACTCATCCATAAGTGTTTTAGATTTTGGCCTTTTTTATATGTTTCATTAAATATTGCTCAAAATTTGTTAGCGATGTATTGAGATAACATATTTGAAGTATGAAATCTAAATATTTCAAGTGTTACAAGTATTTTTCAAGATATTGAACTTATTTATATATTTAAAAGTCAAAGTCTACACTTTATATGTTTCAAAGTGTTTATGGGCATATTTTCTAGTCTAATTTGCCCATAATCTAATAGGGATTTGTTAGAATAAACAAATTGAGTTGTAAATTATTCACAGACTAAATGTCCCATGGTTTTTTAGGGTGTTGAATCTTTATGTAGTCAAAAATGCAATTTAAACAACAACGAAAATCGTGATTTGAAGAAAAAATGTTTTGTTGAATACCAAATAAAAATTGTAAAACATATAATAGTTTGAAAACACTCATTTAAAAAAACTTTTAAAAACCCATAATTTTATCAATTCTTTTATATCAAATTTTGAAAAAAGAATTAGAACATATGAGAGTTAGATTTCCACATAAATATTTTCAGCCAACTACATTATTATTTCTTGCTCTTTCAAAAGCTAAGTCGGTGTCATGGCACCAAGGACTCATATGGTTGCAAGGTGCCTTTTTGGCACATTCTGATCCCTTGAGTGTGAAACATTGATGTGTTTTGCCTCTACCTCATGAAGTACATAGTTACTACACCTAGACTACACCTCACAACATGTTTATTTATCTAATATCTACACAATTAATTAGTTAGTGTAATATCGTAATTCTTAGGTATATCGCCATTAATGTTATTGTATTGTCTACTTCAACTAAAATCTCATTCATAAAGACATGAGAATCATATTCAAGATATTAATTCACCATCAACAGCATTATACACATCCATAATATTTATGTAAATGACCCTCTTACCTTCTTATTTATTAAAAGGACATAATTATAATAGTTCACCAAGGAAATGACTCAGTATACATAGCTAAAATATCAAAAACAGTACCATAAAATCTTTCCCCACACATCGATCCCCATCTAGGCTACTTCAGAACCTTATCGACTTAACTCGACAACCTACCAATTCACTAGCACCCTACTTGGCTCATAATAGTTTGTTTCCATGGCTTTCCTTAGGTTTGGATGACTACAAACCTCGAGATGCTCCTTTTGGTTCTCCTTGTATCCTTAACATAACCTTGGTCACACATTTTCCAAGTCTCTCTGTCCTCAGGTTTGCATGGCTGCATACCTTGAGATGCTCCTTTTAGCTCTCCTTGTATCCTTCACATGTCCTAGATCACATATGTTCCAAGTGCTTTTTCTTATGTGATTTCAGTCGGTGTTGTTGGATGTATGTTGTTTTTCGTTCTCCTTCATGTGGTTATATTTACATATGAGTTGTGCCCACTCCTTCGTTCAGTTGTATCCCAAAAATATGGGTCGGCCCACCCTCATGGTTCATGTTCCTTATGCTCGGTCAACCTCCCTTATTCTACCCAAGTGCTTGCATGAAACACCATTCCACATTTCTACTTAGTTGTTCCACCCATGTCATCCACCTCATCTCAACTAACATTCCCTTAGCTATGCACCTTTTTTATTGGGTTTCTTAGTTCCCGTCATTGTTCCCTCATGTTGTACTCCATTTGGTCCAATGTGCCCTATGATGAATAATTACATCCACTCAGTCATTCGCCTTGGAGGTGTTTTCGGCCGCACCTAGGGGCACCAATGCCACCTCTCATGATCCCATCCTGAGCTTTTCCCCCATTGGTTAGTTAAGTTGGCCACTCGATTTCACACATCCATCATGCCACCAAAGCATCCACATGTGTCAAATAGGAACTTTAAGTGTCATTTTTTCGACACCTTACGTTGGTGCACCCATTCCCAACATCCACTTTCAAGATTTTTCCTACAATATATTGACCACAAATCATGAGATGGGGATGTCACCAATGACGTATTCCTTTGTTAAAGGTACACTAAACACTAGGGTCTGACATCCTCCACTTAAAATTATTGTTTCCCAGACAATATTCTAGTCATAACCCTTAATTCATCTCCACTCCTTATAATCACCATGATGTAGCATCTTTGGATGATGTCTTTGACCACATATTCAAAAATCACCCATGTATATTGCCATGTACTAGATCCCCTCATGTTTCTCAACTAGTTAGGTAGTTGATATGATCATCACACAAAGCTCCATAAGAACGCATGCCTCACATTGCAATAACCTCGACCTCAAATAATCTTAGCTGAATCAGTATCCAACTATAGAGGAACCACAGTAGATACCACAATGATATTGGCTCTTCATCTAACTAAAATATTGATCCATCTCCTCATGGATGAATGTGATGAAAAATAATGTTGTTCATGGTCACCTCCTCCCACTTTTCTTATCTACTGTCTCAGAGTAACTCCTCCATACTTCCTCATCATTTAACTCATCAAAGCAAGATATCACCCTATCCTTCACTTTCTTCCCCAATAAGTAAAGTTAGGATCCTCTGGCCAACCTCCTATGATCAATGTTGACGTACAAACTCTCCCCTTAGCTTCAACATACCAAGGCACACCTCCTTGCTCACATATTTGAACCATTGTTACCATCTTAGTCTCTCCTTCCTACTCTAATACATTTCTCCTATTTTTTAACTTTATTCTTTCTATAAAATTGGATATGATATCTAGATGTTGTGAGACAAGAGACTCTACATCACCACTGCTCAATTCTCAAATGTAGATCCAAAAACTTGTTGTTTAGTCTCATAATTTGTGGCCATCCTCACCACTATACTCATGTCCCCCCTTTGATTCTTCACTAATTTCAACTTAGTTCTCGACAAGATGAATATATGCCCCATATGGGGCATACGTACAACTTTCTCACTAATCAAGAACTCCAACCCCAAATTCAATTCATAGTCATCAAGCCACTGTAAGGTCCACCTTACTCTACCAATCTCACATGCAGAGAAGCACATCATCAATCCAAGAAATTACCCACATATCCCAATATTTGATAGCCTTAAAGGAGGCCTTCTCAAGCTTAACTCTAAGACAAATCTTCCTTGCTACTTCTTATTTCAAAAAGTTGTGGGTAGCTCCATTGTCATCCATTGTTGTTACTCACATGCCTCCTAGTTATACCCCAAAAAACTTCAACTAGGTTCTTTCTCTATTCTTATTTTGTTCCCTCTTCTTATGGGAAGATACTACTGCTAGTACTTGTAGCACCCCAACTTTAGCTACCTTTTTCTTCTCCAAAAAAACTACCTTTTGCTTAATAGGGAAATTTTATGCTAAGTGTTCTTCTCCACATATCCAGCAAGTTATGGGTGTATTCTCTTTGGCTACACATGCTGGTTGTCCTTCTTTGGAATTATTCCCTTCTCCAAGTCCATATTCTTATTCTTTGTCTTATCACTCCATACCTCCTCCTTATCCTTCCCATATGTTTGATAATCAAGGAGTTTCTTTGTTGTAGTGATGGATGTTGGAATAATTTGTACTCTTTATTTCATGATTTCCCTTTTTTCTCATAGTTGGAGTTTTTTTATCAAGGAATACATCATGTCCCTATAATGCATATCCCTAAGTTCCAACATGAGACATAAGAATTCCTTACTATAGTTTTGGATCTTCTTGGTATGTTTAAACTCCCTCAGATGATCCCTTGCTATCCATTCTTGATTCCTTGCTCTAAAATGATGCTTAAAGCTTCCTTTAGCTTTATCCAAGTCAATATCTTATCTGTGATGTGTGCTAAGTATTCAACTTGGTTGCTCCATCAAATATTCATTTTTCCTATGAGGTACATGGTTGCTGTATTGACTTCCATCTTTTCAGGACAACTTTTTCAGTTTTTCTGTCATTTTTTCCACATCCCAATAGAACTTTCCAAGCACCTTAGTGCATCAAGTCTCATCATACATCTATAGTTATTTTAGCTTCACCATCGTTGATGAGCTAGATGAACTCTACCCTATGGTTTGCTTCAATATTTCTATATTATCTTCTTGATCTCTTGTGAGTTCCACAATTTACTTCATTTGATCCTATGATTCTTTCATGTTTTCCTCATGGTCATGGGCTTGTCTCTATAAAAATTAAATGGAATAGTAACTTTATTTAATGACTCCCCTAATTTCTTAGATTTTTACTCAGATTTCTTCAAAATTATTTCCATGGAATTTCATTTTGTATACCATCCATGCCAAGGTTATCTCAATATCTTGGACTCTCTCAAATAATGGCACCTCATCCTGGGCCCCATGGGTAAAACCCAGTGTTCACCATTGTGGATTTTTTCTTTTAAATGTGACCATTGTTAGTCTCACTTCAAATTCTCCAAATGAAACCTATAGCAAGAACTAATATCTAAAACCATTTTCCCACATGGAAATAAATTACAAAACCCCCTTTCCTAATAACCTACAAATAAAAAGGCAAATGTGTCTATAATCTTCTTATGGATCTTTCGTCTTCCGTTAAATGCAACTACCACCTATTTAACACCTGAATATATCCCTACACGGACCTCTCTTTGTGCTTATTTTGATAACACCTTCATGTGGTGTACCTTTTCACCACCTATACTCTCCATTCCTATACAGATCTGTAGAGTGGTATGCTCTGATACCACCTATCATGAGCCCAGGGATTCCCATGGTTACAAGGTTCCTTTTGGGTGCAACATGATACCTTAAGAATGTGGCATTAACGTTTTTCAGTTCTACATCATGAAGTACATAGTTACTCCACCTAGACTATGCCTCACAACAAGTTACTTAGTTACGTAGTAGAATATCATAACTCTTTGATATAGTGCAAGTAATATTATTGGCTTATATACATCAGTTAAAAATTTATTCATAAAAATATTAGCATCATATGTAAGATATTAATTCACCATCCACATCGTCAGACACATGCACAATATTTATAGAAACATCCCTTCGGCCTTCTAATTTATTGAAAGGAAATAATTACAACAATCCATCGAGGAAATGATTGGGTCTACATATCTATAACCTCAAAATAAATACCACATAACCTTTTCCCAACTATCAGACTCCACTTGGGTCACTTAAACACCCTATTGGGTCAATTAGGCAACCTACCAAGTCACTACCACCCTACTCGTCCCATTGTGGTTTAGTTTGATAGTTCTACTTGGGTTTGCATGACCACAGGCCCTAAATTTCTCCTCTTATCTCTCCTTGTATCCTTCACACCCATTCCAAGTCCCTTTTCTTATGCGACTTTTGTTGGTGTTATTGGATGGAAGTTGTTGCTCATGCTCCTCTATGTGGTTTTGTTTATATATGATTCATGCCCTCTCCTTGATCTAGTTGTCTCATCTACATATGGGTCAGATCACCATCGTTGGCCATGCACCTTAGGCCAAGCCAACCTCCCTTTTTCCTCTAAGAAGTCACACTACACACTATGTTTCCCTTCCACTCAATGATTCCAACCATTGACTCACCTCATCTTGATTGACATGTTGTTGGCTATATTCATTTTGTCAAGGCAATTGGTACTTGACTTTGTTCCACCACGCCACCCTCCATTTGAATGAATATTACCTAGGCTAACAAACTTCCTCCACTCGATCACTTGTCTCAAGGGTGTTTTCGGCCACACCTAGGAGCACCCATGTGACCTCTCATGACCTCATCCTTGATTTTTCACCCATCGGTTGGTGAATTTCATCATTCAGTTATCCACATCCACTTTGCCGCTAAGTTGTCCACATGCTCTCAATGGAAACCCCAAGGGTCGTCTTTTCAACACCTTGTTTTGGTGCACCCTCGCCGAACATCCACTTTTGTCACTTTTATTGTGATATATTTGTTGTAAATCATGTGATGTGGATGTCTCCCATGGCACGCACCTTAGTTAAACGTGTACCCAACTCTACGGCCTAATAGTCGACCTTCCTGTTTGTTAATTTATGAGGAGGGGAGTAACTTCTATTGTTGTAAATTGAATCACATACTTGACATTAAGATGTTAAGCGCCTTTTTTCTCATTAAACAATTAGAACTCACTTCATACACACTATCCATGTGAACCAAAGT
This sequence comes from Pinus taeda, assembly GCA_000404065.3. Classification (NCBI taxonomy): domain Eukaryota; kingdom Viridiplantae; phylum Streptophyta; class Pinopsida; order Pinales; family Pinaceae; genus Pinus; species Pinus taeda. The sequence goes on from APFE031071213.1 coordinate 53,703, forward strand.
TTAAATTCTCTGAAGGATCTCTACAAATCATACCTTTTTTTCTTTGTACTCTACACGAAATATATCTTTTCAAAATATACTACTGAAATGTATCAGATGAAATTGTTTATTGTTGTTGAAAGATTTAATGTTTTGAATGTAATATATATTATATATATTATATATATATATTATATTATATATATAATATATATATATATATTATTATATATATATATATTAGATATATATTGTTATAAATAAATTAATACAAGGTGGCAATGGTTAAAGTCCACTTAAACTACCTTCGCTTTATCGAATGCTAAGAAAGGTAAATAAATGTTTTCTTTACTTCATAGTTTGAATTTCAATATTTTAATGTTTCAAAAATGTAGTCTAATGTTCGTGTATATTGCAGATTGAAAGAGAAAGGTTTTTTCATATTCAACCCTCTTATTACCACAGAGATAACAAATTATTTATACCTCCAACATTTTAGCAACTATCCAATTCCTTGCTTTACTATGGAGCTTATAATAATTTGTCTTTATTTGAGTCACATTATGTTTTTTCTTCATATTTCTTGAAACAAAGAGATAATTTATATCTTCTAGATTAGGGTTGATCACCTTGGTATATTATCTTAATCTTCTTCTATCCTTAAATTTTTTATTGCATCATAAATTCTCCTCAAATTTAGAGGAATAATAGTTTTAATAATATCGTTATTTTGTAAACTCGCCCTTTTTTCTAAATAGAGTGAAAATATTATATTTATAAACATGTGTTATGGATGCACTAATTTCAAAAAAATAGGGGTTATTCTAGCTATTTGACACACACACACACACACACAAGACCTTGGAATTCCCGATATATAAAAAAGTGTGATTTCTTTTATATCTAAACTAGTACGCATATATCCATAAATATGCCAAAAGAATTACAAAATTTGACAAAATTTACAACACATACAAACTAACAGGATGTGCAATTACATATTTGGGCCACTTACACAAACTAATTCACAACAAAGCATGGTTGATAATTATCAAAACAAATTCCTAGTAAATTCACGAAGCTTGGAGATCTCTAGGAGTTGGAGTTTCATTATTCGTAGTGTTTCCTACCTCTTGTCAAAGGAGGGGAGGGGCATGAGTTTTTTACTTTTGAAATGGATGAAGAGGGGTGGGAGTTATCACCTTCAACCTTTTTTTTAGGTGTAATATCACCTTCTTTTTGTCCTTTTTTGCAAGTGTGGCTTCTCTATGTGCTCCTGATTCGTTGTGTTGGGTTTGTTTAAGGTTGTCTAAAATGCTACTACCAATGACCTTAGAGATAATATCTCTTTTCCTTCTTTACATGTGCATTTATAACATCTCTATTAGTGCAACAACCTTCTTTCTTATGCTTCTTCTCATTGATTACCCTTTTACCCTTTTATTTCTCATTTGTAGATCCATAAAATGAAGATCCAAAATAGTTCTTGGTGTTCTTAGGGGAATGAAATACCTCTTCTTGTTTTGATGTAGCATCTTTCTCTGTGACTAAATTTTCTCAATTCAGGGCATCTTCGAGGGGAAGCGTGTCATTTTGACCCTTAGAAATCATGCACTTGGAGTTGACCAACTAGCTACCTTCGTGTAGTGGATTGGGGATTTCCCCTTCTTTATCTTCCTAATTGAGGGCATAAATTTTGTTCCACACCAAACCTTTGGTATTGCTAGAGGAGAATTTTTCACCTTTGGTTGTTGATCTCTTTGGAGAGGGAGGGGTTGTAGGTCCCAATCAATTTCCTTCCCGTGTCATTGCGGTTGTATTTTTGTATTTTGGTGGGGACAGGGGGAATTGTTTCTTGTTTTTGGTTGCTTCCATTATTCTTCTTTTGCAATATTTTTCTAGATTATTTTACTTTGCAGAATATTTAGGAAAAATGTCCATATTCGTGATAGTTATTATATTTAAATGGTATATGATCATAATCCACTTCTTGATAATGACTCTAATTATCTAGCTAGATATTTAATGCCATCGGGAGTCCCTTATCCTGGTGCACTTCTACACAAATCCTAGCACAAGATTGCATACCTTCTTGTGGTTTTGCCCAATCAATATTATGGCCCATATCATTTATCGTGTTCCTAAAAGTGTCCTTGTTGCAACAGTGAAGGGAAAATATGGCAATCTAACCCAACAGAAACAATTTTATGGGTTAGAATATGGACTTCATTGATGTAGATACAAATATCAAGACCCCGTAAAATATGGCCCACTTCGAGAAAATAGATCTCAGTCTGCCATCTATTCAAATAGGAAAGATAAAAACCCCAAAGTTAGTAACGTTGAAAATGGAGGCTTGACCTTCATGGAAATGTCAACACTATTATTGCGAATGAAATGTGAATCACATCATCATACTCCAAATACTATGAAAAAGAAATATTCTACCTATGTCTCACTATAAAAGAAAGAAAAAATCATACTTGTGTTCTTTTCACTTTTATACTTATAACATTCAACCTCAAAACATAACTTCATGTACCATTTTCCTTTATCCATTATTATATTTACACATTTTTCACTTATTTCTATTTTATAACAATTTATTCATCAAATATTTGCTAACAAATAACCACTCATTATAACTAAACCTAAATAATTTGCATAGATTAATCACTCTTTTATCTTTTATGTATACAAATAATTATACCGTAAGGAATTTCCCTCTGAGACCAACACCCCTAAGCTACCACGGTGTCCAGTTGTCTACCATCCACCTCTATGTTAGATGATGGAATTATGTTCTAATGTCTAATCGATTGATACCTCAATCACGTGATATATCTGGGTGGTTAGTGAGGTAGTACTTTAGTTATTCCATTGTAACTCCATCATGCATATCTAGACGGTTACTAACTAAATTTAGCTCGGACTATAGTTATCTTGTTCAGTGCAATTATCTATATTATAATCGTTTTTCATGGACGAAAATTCTAAGTCCCTATGGTCGCTTACCATTGGCAAGTAAGATGTTGTGGAGTTTCGAACCAATGACCGATGATCTAAATTTCTCTCTGTAACCTCCTCTTCTTCAACGAAATTCTTCTTTGGACCTAACTCTTCAGTATAAGTTTCTAATTCGAGTGAAATGACATAAATATCTTTCGCGTCTTGTGATATCACCTTAATTTCTGCTGCATCGAAATCTAATAGGTTTTTCTTCTCCTTGATGGGCCACCGCTTACTGGATATTTCTTTCCCAAGAGATGAAACAATTATAGGATTCGATCCTTGACCTCGAGAAACTGAAATGATCTTAACCAACTCCTTCGAATTGGCATTGATAACGTGATTGGGGGAAATCCTGACATCGTAGTTTGAGGAAGGGATGGGCCTGGAATACTTTGTTTTCTTTTTTTTCATTTTATGCCTTTTTAACATGGAATGAAAAGATTCTCACAACACCGTTCTGTTGGCCTTTATTCCCATGGCAGATCCGAAGCAACTACAACTACACTTAGCACCCATAATATTTCTCTGCAATACTTGAAAGACTTTCTTTCCTCTATGAGCACACACTAATACAGAAGAATTTGGAAATTGTTTGTGTAGAATGAAGCCATCTGCAGCATGAAATCTATATAAAGTGGAGTTACAGAGGAATTAATTGTACAGTATCATGAAGGTCCATGAGTTTCAAGCTTGGGACCAATGGTGCACACTGTTAGGTTTGTGCTTTAATTGCTTGGCCACATTGATCCCTTCACATCCATTTATCTGTGAACATCGTCGCACACTAAAATTCTCATGAGTAAATTGACTATTCTTTGCATTCATGTCATTTTGTTTCTCTAACGCTATTAGGTCCCTATAATATTAGTAATTCCCCCATTACTATTGTCATTGTATCCCTTATTGTTATTATTGTGCCCCATAGAATCCCAATATTGATATTTTTGTGCCTTTATATTATTATTGTTAGGTCAAATTGGTTATATTGTGACCCCATAAACTCCTATATATAGAAAGGAGGTTTTTTCATTTGTATCATCCAAGAATTGTTCATTTGTGTAATGTAAAGGAGGTTTCCCCCTCAAAGACGCTGAATTCTAAGGTGTTGATCTATCTTTTCTATCTTTTTCTAAGCTGGTTTCATAACATTTGGTATCAGAGCTTTGGATTCTAGGATTTCGCTACTCCAAACAGGCCATTGTGGAATTTTTGTTATACCTTTTTTTTGGCAATGTTTCAAAAGGAAAAAAAAAACATTTGATATGAAATCTTTCTAAATCTCGAGTCTGAATTTCATATCTTGTCTCACTAAAATTTCAGAGATATGGTCTAATGAAGTTAGGGTTTTTGCAAGCTCCAGAATTTCATCTAAAATAGGTCATCATGGAATGTTCACTGTAACACTTTCCCTACAAAGTTTTAGAAGAAAAAAAAACATTTAAGAAGAAATTAGTCTAAACCTCGGCTCTGAATTTTAGATCCTATCTCACTATAATTTTGGAGATATAGTCTGAGGATGTTAAGGTTTTTGCAGACCCCTGAATTCCATTCCAAATAGGTGACCTTTGGAAAATTTTCATGACTTTCTCTTTGAGCATCAGATTGAATTTTCATAGGAAGTTGTAGAAAGGGGACAAACGGTAGTTTTTTGGGTACCATTTTCAGAACCTAAGGTTGAAACGGTGACCCATGGCACGTCGTACAAGTTCCCTCCACTGAACAAGTCTATACTTAGGTCATTGTGGGATATTTGGGATAACTCTTGATTAGAGAATCCAATCTTGATTAGACCTGCAGAGGTAGAGATATTACTCAGAGCGTTACCATAGGAAAAAATTTCAGACCTTGGAGATCCAAAATTACCGAAATACATCAAATTCAATATCAAGCTCCTACAAAGTGAAAAAAAGAAAGTGTGTAGGTTTTTTAAATTTTTACATAAGCTTTGTTTGAAAAATTAGTTTAAAGGAATTCAAAGGGCATAGTGAAGCATAATTATTAGTAATTGATGCCCCGAAGAAAGAAAATGGAAACACCTAGTAAGCAAACTGAAAGCTCTAGCATGACTCATGAAGAGGAGGAAGAAATGCTACATGATATATCAAAATTCAGATACCAAGTGCAACAAATGTAACTCGCACAAAAAGTAGAAAGAGGTAGAAGCTAAGATGGATGATTAAGACATGGAAGCTAACATGGATGGTTTAAAGAAAGGCGTAGAAGCTAAGATGAATGGCGTGGAAGCTAAGATGGATGGTGTGGAAGCTAAGATGGATGGCGTGGAAGATAAGATGGATGAATTGAAGACAAATTTGAAGATAGATTTGACGACGTTTCTACAAGAAATGCTTACTAATGGCGAAAGGGTAGTAAAGGAAAGTCATGTTGAGAACCAAATGTTAATCATGATTTCATAGACTCTAACATTTGATCGAAGAACCAAAATCTTCCAAATATCGATAATAAGAAGTTTGATGGAAAGAATCTCGAAACATGGGTACTATAGATGGAGCAATTTTTCGATCTCCATAATGTGCAAATCACACAAAAGGTATGCATTGCAACTTTATATTTGGAACCAAATCAGTTTGTATGGTATCGATGGCTTTGCTCTCATAAACAAATTGTCACTTAGGCTATTTTTACAAGTGAAATGATAGCACATTATGAGGATACAAAAAGAAACACTTTTTTTAGCCAATTGATAAATCTCAAACAAAAGGGTTCAATGATCGAGCACATTGAGGACTTCCAAAAATTGAATATATGGGTAAAAGACATTCGAGAGGAGCATAGAATTATTGTGTTCATAGGAACTTTAAAAGATAACATCCAACATGAGGTTTGCCTTTGGGAACTAGATTCATTGAAGAAGGCATTCAGGTTGGCAAGAAAAATGGAAAGAAAAATTATGACAAGAAGGAAGCCTACCACTCACAATCATAAAGATGGAAGTGTTGCTTCCCCTAGCCATCCACAACCTACAAGGTTGACACCACAACAATTGGAAGGAAGAAGAGCAAAAGGACTTTGTTACAGTTGTGATAGTAAATACACTAAAGTTCATAAGTGTGCCGAGAAGAAATTATTTTACATAGATTGTGAAGAGGAGGAAGAAAAGGAACAAGCAACGTTAAAAGAAGAGGATATACACCAAGAAAAAACTCTAGGAAAAGAAGAAATTAATCCAACCATATCTTGTAATGCATTGGATGGAATTACCACTCCTCAAACTATTAATATAGAAGGGCATATCAAAAAGAAAAAGGTAATAGTGTTGATTGATTCGGGAAGCACCCATAATTTTATTCATTGTAAGACAGCCAAGGAATTGAATTTCTTCCTATATCCAGCACCAGTGTGTCAAGTGATGGTTGCAAGTGGAGGAACCGTAAATTGCTTAGGAAAGTGCCATAATATCAAGCTATCAATGGGATAATATGTATTGAATATCCCAATGCTTTCCATTCTAATTGGTGGTGTTGATGTTGTACTGGGAGTCTAATGGCTATAATCCTTGGGTACAATAGCTTTTAATTTTCAAGAATTTTTCATGAAATTTTTTATAGAAGGAAAGGCAGTTGAATTAAGGGGTATCGCAAGGAAACTGAGAAAGATAATCAACTCTAATGGAATGACAAAGCTTCTAAATAAAGAACAACAAGCATAATTGCACAATTATGTTCACTAGAGGTTCCCACATTGAAATCATCCATTTCTCCAAATCTAGAAAAAGTCTTAGACAATCATTCCAAGGTATTTGAGACTCCCAAAGGCCTCCCACCTATTCGTGATCATGATCATGTTATCAAATTGATTCCAAGAAGTGTTCCTCGAAACATTAGGCTTTATAGATATCCCTATGTCCAAAAGAGTGAAATTGAACATATCGTTGTAGAAATGCTAGAGGCTGGTATAATTCAACCTAGCCAAAGTTCTTTCTATGCTCATAGTATTGGTTCACAAGAGGGATGGATCATGGCGCATGTGTTTAGATTATAGGGAGCTCAACAAGCTCAGTATTAAAGATAAATTTCCCATTCATGTCATTGATGAATTATTGGAGGAATTGCATGGATCAATTTACTTCACTAAGTTGGATCTTCGTTCAGGATATCATCAAATCAGAATGAAGATTGAAGACATTCCAAAAACAACATTTAGAACCATGAGGGTCATTACGAATTTTTGGTCATGCCTTTTGGCCTTACTAATGCACCTTCTACATTTCAAGGTTTGATGAATTCCATTTTGAAACCCTTCCTTAGAAAATTTGTGTTATTATTTTTTGATGATATACTAATCTACAACAAGTCTTGGAAGGATCATGTCCAACATGTTGACATGGTCCTGAAACTATTGGAGGAGAAACAATTATATCAAAAGATCTCCAAATTTTTCTTTCGAGTACAAGAGGTGGAATATATGGGTCATATTGTATCTCATGAAGGTGTTAAGGTATACCCTAGCAACAATAAAACCATTAAGGAATGGAAAATTCCCCCATCCATAAAGAATTTAAGAGGATTTCTCCGGTTGATAGGGTATTATTGCAATTTTGTTAAGAATTGTGAGAGAATAGCAGCACCTCTAACAACATTATTGAAGAAATATGCATTCTCATGGACTCCAGAAGCAACAAAGACCTTTGAACATCTTAAAGAGGCAATGTGCCAAGCACCAGTCTTAGCTACACTGGACTTCACAAAAACCTTTATTGTGGAATGTGATGCCTCAGGAAATTGAATTAGTGCCATTTTAATGCAAGAAGAAAGACCCATTGCTTTAGAAAGTTTTCTAATCAAAGGAAAGTATTTACAAAAAGCTATTTATGAGATGGAAATGCTGGCAATACTACAGGCACTTAAGACATGGCGACCCTACCTAATGGGAAGACACTTCAAGGTAACACAAATCATCATAGTCTTAAATACTTTTTAGAACAAATATTATCTTCAGAAGAGCAGTACAAATGGGTCACAAAGATGTTGGGCTATGACGCTGAAATCATCTACAAAAAAGGAAATAAACATGTTGTGGCAGATGCACTCTCAAGAAAGGATGTGGATGTGGAAGCATTTCTTTGTGCCATTTCTATTATCTAACTAGATTGGATAACGAAGCAACGGATGAATGGAAGAATGATGAGGAAGTGTGGGTACTCATTGAAAAGATACAACAAGATCCCAATACATCTGATACATTTAGCTAGAAAAATGGTTCATTATGGTACAAGGATCAATTATACCTATGTAAGAATTCCCAACTCAAACAAAAGATTCTTAGGGAATTGCACACCTGTCCATTAGGAGGGCACTCAGGATTTATAAAAACCTACCACAGGGTTAAGAAGGATTTTTTTTGGGATGGCCTTAAATCAGATATTCAAAAGTTTGTGGCGGAATGTTTGGTTTGCCAACAAAATAAAGTTGAAACAATTAAGACCTCAAGACTATTACAACCTTTAACAATTCCAAGCCAACATTGGGAGGAGGTTTCAATGGATTTTATCACAGGTTTAGCCAAGTATGAAGGAAAGAGTGTTATCATGGTGGTAGTTGACATACTTACTAAGTATGCGCACTATTGTGCATTATCTCTTCCATTTAAAGCGAGTATAGTTTCTACTGCATTTATGGAAACAATTCAAAAGCTACATGGAAACCTAAAGGTTATTGTAAGAGACAGAGATCCCATTTTCACTGGAAATTTTTGGACAAAATTATTTTCTTGTCATGGTACTTAGTTAGCTCATAGTTTATCTTATCATCCTGGATTTGATGGGGAAACTGAGATAGTAAACAAATTTTTGGAACGATATCTTTGTTGCCTTGAATCTGATAAACAGACACAATGGGGAAAATGGTTTCCTCTAGCTAAATGGTGGTATAACACTTCCTTCCATACTACAACAAAAATGACCACATTTCTGGCACTTTATGGATATCATCCACCATCCATCACATCATATTTAAGAGAAAATTCTAAGGTTCAAGCAGTGGAAGATCACATCTAGCATCAACAACAAGTTCCCCAACTCTTAAAGGATAACCTCACCTTGGTGCATAATAGAATAAAACAGGAGGCAAAACAAACATCGCAGCGAAAGAAGTTTTGATGTAGGGATTGGGTATTCCTACAGCTACAACCATATAAACAAATGTCCATCAGCCAAGCTAAGAAGGATAATAAATTATCACCAAAGTATTATGGTCCGTACAAGGTGTTACAAAAGATAAGTACTATGGCAGACAAATTGGAGCTTCCTGGAGCTTCCCGAGTGCACCGAGTGTTCCATGTTTCATGCTTAAAGAAGGTTATAGGTGACAATATTCTAGTTCAAACAATATTGCCAGAACTTGATGAGGAAGGAAAATTCATATTGGAACCTGAAGCAGTCAAAGAAACAAGAACTCGACAACTACAAAATTGATCAATTTAGAGTATCTTATCAAGTGGAAGTACTTACCCGTTGAAGATTCCACATGGGAGGATGAGAAGTTTATACAAAAGCGTCCAGAACTACTCAAGCATTGAGGACATGACTTTTTTGAAGGAGAGGGGCATGTTAGGTCACCATAATACTAGTGATTCCCCCATTACTATTGTCATTATATCCCTTATTGTTATTATTGTGCCCCATAGAATCCCACTATTGTTATTTTTGTTGCCTTTATATTATTATTATTAGGTCAGTTTGGCTATTTTGTGACCCCTTAGACTCCTATATATAGAAAGGAGGTTTTTTCATTTGTATCATCCAAGAATTGTTCATTTGTGTAATGTAAAGGAGGTTTCCCCCTCCAAGAGACTGAATTCTAAGGCATTGATCTATCCTTTCTATCTTTTTGTGAGTTCGTTTCATAACAAACGCTCATGCCATGTTCTCCCTCCACATTCACCGCTGCCCCTCCCTTAGTGGCTTTTTTAACTTATAGCAATCAGTCCCTCCACTCACAATAGAAAATGGATATCAAGTGTCCACCACAAACGAGGAAATTTTTCAGTCACCTTATATATGTACATAGTGTCGATGCAATAGTTTCCAGAGGTTGGACAATAGACTAATTTGTCTAGGTTAAAATCCATCTCCTTTTTATGCCTATTTGTGTTGTATTATGATGTCAATGTGTGTTGTTTCTTTTATTATCACCAATTTCTTATGTCCGTTTCACGCAAGGGATACGTGAAAATAAAGAAGTGTGGGGAATCATGAGAGATCTTGCTCATACGGTCCTTCATTTTATATAGTTAGAGAGTCTTTCATTTTATATGGTTAGAGAGTCGTTAGTTGATTGACGCTATTATTTTTTTATTTTGAAAAGTTGAACGTCGTGGAGATTAGTTTATATTAATTATTTTTAATTATATTATCATGGCATAAGAATTATAAATCTCTTTTATAATTTTAATTATAAACCACTGGAATAAAAACTTTGTAGTCCATGCTAAAATATTTATCGACGTTTCTATCTGAGACCAACTCCCCAAATTGCCATTATGTGTAGTTTTCCATTCTCCATCATCCATCTCTATTTTAGATGATAGATTTATGTTCTATTGTCTGATTGATACCTTTGTTATGTGACATATCTAGGTGGTTAGTTAGGTGGTACTTTAGTTATTCCATTGTACCTCCATGACACATATTTAGGCAGTTACTCGAAGCAGTTACTAACTAAATTCAGGTGGGACTTTAGTTATTCTTTTTATTGCGATTATCTCTGTTATAATCGTTGTTCCAAATCCTCTAATGAGGTTTGTTCTTCCTACTTGTGTATATCAAGCAGTGCAGAATGTGCCAGAATAGAGGAGTACAATAGAGGATTAATGGTCCGTCGCCATACGAGACCTAGTTGGTTGGTTTCTTATGGGGATATTGCCACTAAGTGACTTGATCATCAAGTGTATGGTAATAGACATGCTCTTGGTGTGCAAATTTGTTGCACTACAAGGTTTGAAAGAGGGATTTTACAGAGGTGAAGCCGAGAGACAAATAAGAAACTTGGGGCTCATGGTGACATGAAGGTCGTCTTCTATGTGTTGATGCTTGAAAAGAGCTTTAGACGTGGAGGGTAGTTCCTCTGCATGAGGAACATAAACACGAAGCATGTCAACCTCATGAGGAGGTGAGTATGAGAGATCATTAGTATCAATTCTAGGCAACACATTTATTTTTAGAAATAAATTAAATAAATTATTAAATTTGGCCCAAACTTTGGATATAATTATAACTTATTCTAAATTAATGTGAAGTCAATATAGATTGGCAGCGATGCCACAACTACAATCATTAATGAGGCAGTAATAATAAGAAGAAAACATACAATCTATTTATTTTTCCAATACATCGTATTTTTTCGATAGTCACTCATGACGCAGGACTAATAAGAAGAAAACATATAGTCTATTTTATATTTATATATTTCATGTTCTACATTTCTACCCACTACAATTAAAGGAGGAGAAGGAAGGTATATTATTAATCGAGATTACTATTACACCATTACTGTTGAGTCTCTTTGGATAGGCAAAGTATTAATGATAGCTTGGAATTTGTTTCAATTATATATTGTTTTTTTTTCTCTGCAAATGCTAATTCTATTAACTGTAAAACAAAGTAAAAATACAAGGGGGCGAGGCCTCGGGATTCATCCTCCGAGGACACTCAGGACAATAGAAACTATCCCTTGTGAGGGAAGAACCAGATACAAAAGCAAGAGAACAGATATTGCCACCAGGAATTAGCCGAGGAAACATGAAGAGGAGGAGAAAACCGTCTGCCGAGAGCATGTGACCAGAGCAGGAGACCATTACATTGCTCAAAATTCTAGAGACCATTACAATGCTCAAAAAACCAGAAGAGTTTTACATTACTAAGCCACACAGAGAGAATTGAGTCCGCATGTCTGAAGATAGCTGACCTGAGCCGCGTCCAAAACAGCTTGAGCATGATCATTTTAGTCATTCAAAAAACAAAAAGAGGAGACGGCCCAGATGGCCTTAGAATGCTTTATCTTCATGCTGAGGTGCCTCCTCCACCAGACAGACGTTATTCTTCCATGCATCCTCATGTCCACAATCTTCCTCATTTGGGTCCCTCATCAGGGGGCGCGTGCCACTATCCATCTCTTCCTGAATCCTTGAGACAGCAGTATCCGGAGGCCGAGAGGCACTGGGAGCCTCGCTCCATTCACGAGACTTTCTCCTACATTGTCCTGTCTATTGCTTTAACTGTTGACTCCTTGGCAAGCTTTTGGAGAGGGCTCAGACATCAGGTGCACTCAAATTGGGGGCGAAGCTTCTTTTTCAGAGAAGAGAATGGTGATATTGGCAGTAATTAAAGGTCTATGCAAATTGCTCTTAAAAGTGAAATGAGTTGTTTGAAACCCATGATACAGAATTGGATTGTGAACAGGATCCACAGAGTTGGTAGCCGGCTGCTTTCCACGCCCTCCCCAATTTCCCCGAGAACGACTCCTCTTGCTGTGGCGCACCATGCTGAGGGGAGTCCATAGAGGCCGAGATCGAAGGGAGGAAAAGCAATCCAAGAAACCAAAAGTAGAGCCCAGAGATAGGTTACTTAGCACATGAAACAAATTAAGACATCGGCGGTCAGACTGTAATTGCAGGGAGAGTGACGTAAGAGGTGTGGCAGGGGAAATCGAAATCTTACCCAAGTTTCCAAAGAATAGACTGCTAACTAAACGCCACACTTTCCCAAGCCAAAGATGAACCAGAAACGAAATACACAGAGGAAACTCACCTTTGTTTGCATGGAACAGCCAACCTTCGAGACCCACTTCCAGCTTTAACCAGAGACACGAAGGCAGGGCGCTTACAATGGTAATGAAATCCTTGGATGCCATGGATAAAATAACCAAATCCATACCTTGAACAGAACAAACAGTAAATGCAGAGAGCGTGCCAAATCTTCTGCTCTGCAAATGATCCTTCAGGAACCGAGCGAACCATCTGAACATCACTCCCATTAACCGAATTAGCTCCTGGATAATCGTACACGTCTGTGTCTGGCAGTACTAGTGCCTCCACTTGTCCTTTGAACCATAATTACACATTGATTTCACCCGCATCCGGGTTTCAATTATATATTGTTACAACACTAAGGTTTGACCAATACAAATTGGAAGCGTAAGTCCACCTTTACAAATCTCATCAAAATTTTCTAAGCGTTTATCTTTAAATTCATTCAACAATTTTGAAGGTGTCTTTATTTTTACATGAAGTGCTTTGAAGAAAATTAGAAGGAGCATAAGCTAACTAATTAGTATCTCTTTTGAAAGATGTTTTGTGTTAAAGCTTTATTAGTTAAAAGTGAACTCATGAATTTTTTTTATTTGGAAACGCATTTGAATTTCCAAAGAAACTTTAAGCACTTGTTCATGGGTTGTTGATATCATCAATTAACAGGCCTTTGTTATCCTAGCCTAGGCTCATAGTCCTTTCTAGGATTCAAAGACTGAATGTGTTAACTTCATTATTCAAATTTACCGTACTTGTGGTATAGTATGGTAATTATTTGAGGTTTTGAACATCCTTGAGTTCAAAAGCTTTATATTTTGGCTTCAAATTAACCTTCTTATAATTTATCCAAAAACATTTGATGCAGGTCACTATGATCCCATCTGCACAACAAAAAGAGAATGCTACAAATGTTTCCTAGAGTTTGAATTGGGGAACAATGTAAATGGATATGAATGAAACCCAAGAGAGCTATATGAATTGCAAGAAATATTGAATCCCAAATAAAGTTGGCATATATAAATAGGGTGTAGATAAATTCCAACCATTCAAGAAGGAAAATACTTCAAATGCATGTTCAAGTGCAAATACATATTGGTGTTTAACCAAAATACCAAATCAAGGTCTTCTACTCAATAATTGCTAAAGATAGAGATCTTTGCTACCTCTAGAGTGCATTCAATGATGCAATTCTTGAGATACCCCTCTTTAACTAAGATCCAAAATTCTACATACACTCTTTAGCGAAATATGGTGACACTTAGACTTTCATCATGAAAGAGTAACAACTTAATGCTACTCCTTTCTATGCTATTACCTTAAAACATTTCCTTTGCAACCTGTAGTGAAATTACTAATTATTATATTATTGTTACGATGACATCATACTTATTTTAAAAAATTATCATTTTAAATTGATTTTTGGTATGAAATATTTATTATAATATTTTTTTAATGTTAATATTTAATTTAGTTACTATTGTTTTTTTATATTGATAATTATATTAAAAAAACTACATAAATAAAATTTTATTTTATATATTAATATTCAAATTTATTTAAAATAATTTGTTTTAATTATTACTTAGAACAACAAAAAATCTATTAATTTAATGCTGCAGACAATCGTGGCCTGTGAGACAGCTACTCCTTCATCAGAATTCGCTGAGTCGGGCCATGTTGGACTAAAATGGGCTATTCGGTGATTGTAACTGGAAATTTTTGGTATTTTTTAAAGTAAAAAATTTTATTTTTATAAATTGAGTAAATTTGTTTTTTTTAAATAGTAATTAATTAATAATTTTTGTTGGAAAAGTTAAGACATATAAAAATATTAATGCTGGAACTTTTTCCAAAATCCAATAATGCTGGAACTTTTTCCAAAGTCCAATAAAATACATTGGTATGACACAATTCAAAGTGTCTAGTTACTTTAATGCTTAATTTCTGGAATAACAAGTTAATATTGATCTTATGTGAACAAACTTTAAAAACAACCTGAAATTTAAAAGAATATATATCTTTTTTTAAATATATATCTTTATCTAAATTGTTGATTCCCAGATATTAAAAAATAAGACAAACATCGGTCTCAGACAAACATCTGCGCAGTCAATGCCTTTATCCGTATGGGAAATCTGCAATCCAGACAAGTTCACGGCAAAGGAATAATTAAATGAATGAATGCGTCCTTAACTTGCCAGCAATATTACCGTTATAATTTGGGAGTGATTAAGGATACGGTTCAAATGACGAGGGTGCCGAGCTTTGAATTCACTACAAACAGTTGTCGGTGATGTCTTGTTCAGTTACAAATGTTGTATCTAGTCAGACAATGGAATCCAATCAGGAAAAAACGCCTTCTCTGCAGTTGCACATGCTTTCGCCTGAGAATCGACATATGAGAGAAGGCAAGTCAGAGGAACGTCACCCATCGCTCGGATATTGGCCAGGGCATTGTTTGGGATGTGTAGTTTTTTATGTGGATTTGGTATTGTTTTTAAATCATGGAAATGGATTAAGTACCCAGAAAATCCTCAAATATTTTTTTAGAGCTTCACCGTTCTGAATTTAGGATTTTGACCTAAATTTCCATTATTTTCAGTGCGTTAGACTTCTCTATTATTTGATATATTTTTGGAAGATCTAACTCTTCTTTGTACTTTTTAATGTGATGGAACGCTCATCTGAAACTGTTATATTTTATTTGTATGAGTTTTTTTTATTTCCACTTTTATAGTATTATAAATATTATCTGACGTGCAAGAGTAATAGTCATCACCCTCTGAGTGATAATAAGTGGAGAGAAGACTAGCATGAAGAAAGCACTTCATGACTATTCCCCTCATGTCAAATAACATTTATAATACTATAGAGATGGAAATAAAAAAAACCATTTGTGTTGAACAAGGCTATCCCACTAAACTTGTATGAATAACTATGTACGAGCTGGATAAGTAGAAGGCAGTTAGAGAGTAAAAATCTTTTGCACCTGGTATTCTTGAAATCCCCATGTACTGTAGCATACTCAGCCGGCCAATACGTATGGATTTTATACAGTTACCGAAATTTTATCCATTTGCGTGGCGTTTCATAAGTGTGAGAACAGAAATGTCTTCGTGTGAGTGTTTTCATGGTCGAAAATTTGAAAATACAGCTGTGGTGTAATAATTATTTTTGGCCAAAGGCTCATTGTTTCATATGTATTTGTCTGTACGTGATGAAATGAGGTTCTACCTGCTGTGACAGACTCATAACATGTTACGAGAATCAGCACTTCTGGCAATATAAGACGCTGAACCGAGTTTTTTCAGCGTACATATAGAACACAGTCGCCACATTCTCGCGTGTGGCCAAACTCTTCTGCAAATCATATGTAACTTCATTGTCGAACCGTGACAGCCGCTACGATTTTCTATTACCCATTTAAAAAATATAATGGGTGGTAATTCGCGTGTATTAAGAACGAATATATATATCTATATCTATATATATATATATATTATATCTCTGGTACTGAGTGGTTGGTTAAATTTGAGCGTAATTAATCCTTCTCTTGAAAATTTTTGCCATATACGGAAGGGAAAATTGTTAATGTTAGTACATTTGAAAGATTTTTAGGCATTCAAATGAAAACTGATACTCTATGTGATTATCCGAAAACATCTTATTGACAAACTAAAATTTGATCATATTGCATAAATCTAAAATTTGAAATATTTTCCATTTACATGAGGGAAATATCAAAAGATATTGAAGTTAATACTTTTCAACAATGTTGATAACCGATAGTGAAAAGAAAATCTAATAAATCATATGGAATGGCTTTATAAACATCTTTTCAACATCGTTTGGATTACATTGTAGCTCCGCAACTCCTTTTATTCACACTTATATATTGCTTATTAAAATTGGTGGGAAACCAATTCACACTTATATATTGCCCATTAAAATTAATGGGAAAACAATCTTTATGGCCTAATAGTATTTATTGTATTTTTGTCAAAGTATCTCAGAATCTTAAAGAGACAACCCACACATAGTAGCTTTAGAGAAACTTTTGTGTTCCTTTTTCTCATTTTAATACTTATTTTTTATTATTTTCATATATTTAGCTTTTATTACAATTAATTTAGTATATAATGTAAATTTAAATTTATTTTTCATTTTGTTGAATTGTCATTATGTATTTTGTGCTTTAGAAATAGTTTTTTTTGCAAGTTTCAAGCTACTTTGTATTAAGTTATTGAATTAAGTTACAATATGGAATTTAATGTAGGGTTGCATGATTTTTTTATAGAAATGAATATTTCATTTTAAAAATACCTTGAATAGCTATCTTTGACATGATCTAGTGAATAGAGGAGATTAAGAAGAAGACAATTATCTCTATAGGATCATGTTATTTCTTACAATATTATAGATTTCTTTGTTAGCACAGTTCTTGTTTTGTAGAGTAAGAGTATTTAATTTCTTGCAAGAGCAGAATATGATGATTTCTTTCTCCAACATTTTATTTCCTTGCAAGTAGAATTTGGTTTCCTTTCCTCCAAAGTTTTATAGCCTTTACTTTGTGCAACTTTATTTTGTAGAATCAATTCTATTTTCGCAAGAGTAGCTAAGTGACTATTTCATTGCATGATTACCCTCTTTACATGATGAAGAAGACATTTTATTTCATCAAGTAATATACATTGAAGAGTAAGAAGAAATGTGGCTTACATATATAGTGTATGATACTTCTAAAGCGTGTGTAAAAGTTATATTAATATATTAAATCTAACATCCTTGAGATACAACATTGTTGTTGGAATATTGAGGATTTTCAATCACTACTTAAATATCTCAGAAATCAATTTTCTTATTAACAAGTGGAAATCTCTAAACCCAAATGGAATCTCTATTTCCATATTTAGATTAACCATAGCCATTGGAATTTTTGAGGTTAACTGACCTCATTAAAAGATGAGCATCTCTAAGCTTAAATTTGATTTAGTGTATCCTATTAGGGTCAATATTAGCCATTGGATATATGAACTTAAGTGGTGTTGCTAGCCTTTGATAAACTTTAAGTTGGATTTTAATGAGTCGTTAGATCAAGTTGATTATGTTTGTCCCATTTGTCAAAGAAGATGTTGGGTTTAAAGTGCACATATTTATGTCCAATGAAAGATGTGGACTATTGATCCACACCAAAAAATTCAATTATCATATCTTGCATGTGTGCAAGTTAGTTACATACCCGGGGAAACATGTGGGTAATGGAGCCCTTTTTTCATGACTCGTAAGAGCGTAACACATGGACTAGTGGCAAATGAAATGAGACCCTTTTGTCTTATCAAAGGGATGCTAATATGCCAAGACAACCATGGGCCAACTGTCCAAGGAATTTGATGCAATTAAGTTTGTGCCCCATCTATATATATATAT
>APFE031071213.1:72786-105344 GCA_000404065.3 Pinus taeda
TATATATAGAGAGAGAGTTATTTTAATAAAAGTGTTAGATTTCAATAAAAATAAATAAGTAGCAATATTATATTAAATTTTGTATTAAATTTCATGGTAATAATTATTGTGTAACATAGATAAAAATAAAGTAATATTAAAAAATTGTGTACATAGTATTTTCTAATTAATTTCTTGATTTTTCATTAGGAGGCCACTTTTACGTGGGAATTTCTTCTAAAATGTAAAGGTGTGGCATTTTAATATGTATGGCCCCAAATATCTCAAAAGAGCACGAAAAGGTATTCTCAATGAAATATTTCATTCACCAAATCGAGTTAGTACTAAAAAGTTGCACTTGAAATAGTGAAGAGGGAAAATTGGGAACCAATTTACATCCAATAGGAATAACTCCCTAGCTATAACTCAAATTTGGACACCATAAAAATATATTGGATAATTTTTATAGGCATACAAATTCTTAAGAAATTAACAACAATATGTTGTAGCAATATAGGAGGGTCAAACTTCAGTAACCTGTAGCCGAAAGCTCAGAATTAGGAAAGTGAGTAGTCAATAAAAAACTATTAAGAAGGAGAAACCATGTGTCATCCTAAAATTCCAAATTAAGCCATACATTTTCTTACGTAATTAAAAGAGGGTGTTTGGTGGCCAACATGGGCATATTCAACATGAGCATCAATAGTATGCAATATCCTTAGAAATTCTATATCCATGAATATCAAAGTATAATCAAATGGGCATGTAAAGGGAGAGGGCTAGTGGATACCATGAGGATTCGTAATATGGGAGTTCTCAGTGATAACTTGATAATAAAAGGTTGATTAGGGCTCAAGAGGAGAAAATCCACATTAATGCTTAAATTTTGAAATCTTAAATAATTTTCCCTCGAAGATAAATAAGAAATATGATTCAAGTGAAAAAGAGAAACAAAATTCTCAAATCGAAAGAGAGGATTCTTGAACTTAAAGGCATTCTAAGATTGTTCGTAGGAATTAGCATCACTCACCAAAACATTTAGCCAAGAGGGCTTATGTTTCTTTTTGGTTTGGAGGTAGTCCAAACATATAACTAGTTTGATAGCAAAGAAAGAGATCCTAATCGAATGACTTGAAAAGAGATATTAGGAAGAATATGCCTTCAACATTCGATGATCACCATAAGAAATGTGAGGAAGATGACGCTTGGTTTTTGCAAATGAGTGAGTACAACAAATTGCATAACTACTCATCCAACTTAGAGGCCAGAATTGCAATTTGTCATTTCCATGACAAGGCATTAGTATGTTGGGACCACCCCAAACAAGCCAGTCAATTGGATGATAATATGATATCATGGAAGTAGTTCAAGAAGCACTTTCAAAATAAATAATTTTCTTTACACCACTATGAAAGAAAGATGCAAAAGTTTCTTGAACTCAAGGTCGGGATCATGACCATGGAGGAGTACGAAAGATTTTTTTTGAGCTAATGAGGTATGTTGGTTTTAATAGTGCGAGTTCCAATCCTTCAAAGGATTCATATTATTTTCTTTAGTTTTATGAATTATAACTTTTCTCCAAAAAAAGTCGAATAAATTTCAAATAGGTGAAAATTTGCTATTACTTTCTATTTGTATGATACCTTTCAATAACGATTTTTATATATTTATCGTCTTGAATTTTAGAAATTCATTAAAAGCATCTCAATAAATTCATTAAGAACATCCCCAATATATATTTTAGAAATTCTACATGCATTTTCATAGCAAGGTTGGTTCTATTATTCTTCATACATAGACACCTAAATAAAAAACTCATTCATGAAAAAAATAAAATATAGTTATACAATTCTCAATAGAGGTCTCCTTTTTATTAAGAGGTTTAAATCCCAATACCCACTTTTATTCTCCCTAGAAAAATCATCTTCCAAATATCTAGAATATATTAACTCAATCTTTAACAATTTTAAAATCTCTTTCTAACATGAACTTGATAAAATATTGATTAAAAAGACTAAGCCCCATAATAAAATGGGGGCCATTTACATTACAACTTCATTACAAATAAAAATAAAAATACACTTCATAAACAACTTCACAAAATATTAATTTGCAGGCCAATAGTTGTTATCCATCTCATAAGATGTTTTAGCCTAAATCTTCTAAAATTTTGTGGCAGATTCTTTTGGTGAATTTTACTAAAAATCAATTAGAAATTTTGGTCAATTTTACTAGAAATCAATAAAAAAATTTGTTAGAATCACAAATTTGAGTTATGAAAATTCAAGATGTTCAATTTATGCATTCATTTAGAAAAACATTTTTAATTAAAAAACCTACTATTTTATGTTCTTTTATCAACCAATTTAATTTTGTTAAACATAGAAAAAAAATCATGGACATAAAAGATTAAGATAAACTTGAATTGCATTTCTATTAACATAGATATACAATTATAATACATTATTCTGACCCTTGGTCTTCATATCCTAAGTTTTCTATTTGAATATGGTGATAGATAATGTTCCACACCAACCCTTCGTGGATTAGCTATCAAACACCCCCGAGCCACTGCCTGCCCCAATCTGAAGGGATATATAAAAGTCCAATAAGAGAGATCTCATATAAAAATACAAAAATGCATGACAAAAATAAGTTGAATGTGCTCTCTGAGATGATGCCATAGGGTGGGAGAGCTCAAGAACTCAACCGATGGTGGTTTAAGGATGACCACCAACACTAGAATGCTTAGTGTAGTTCCCAGAACTGTTTCAAATCTGACAAGAGGTTGAAGTGTTCTACTAAAGGAGGTGTCCATAATTCTTCCAAGAGGGAGACCTTCAACCTAGAAAAAGGGAGTTATATAATCTGCGGTGGTTTATGGAAGGCCCCCAAACAAATGAATTCTTAGTGTGATTCTAGGAACTCTTCCAAATCTAGCAAGAAGTTGAAGCCTTCTACTAGAGGAAGTGCTCTTTAACATTTTGAATATGGAGACCTTCAACATGGAATAAGGGAGGTCTGCAACTTATGGTGTTTTAAGGAAGGCTACCAACCAAAGTTATTCTTAGGGGCTTCTATGTCTAGGACTACAATTTTGAATCTGGGTATGCTTGTCTTTGGCTATAGGCTCAGGAAGCAAGTTCATTTAGTGGCTCATGCTCACTTGATGTATCTTTGAAAGTTGTAGATGACCATCAATTCACCCCTGTGAGATGCAAGGTCACAAGATGAAGAAAACTCAATTACAAGACTTTTTAATACACTAGAAGAGATTATGACATATGACTGAAATACCTTCTTGTCTATTGAAACCCATTAGCAAGAAGTGATCCATCCAAGGTGAATTTTTTTTTTTTCTTGTAGGAGGCTTGTTTTTGAAGCATTTGTTTGAAGAATGAGTGTGTTGAACATAATTATTATAGGGGTGAAGATAAAAAAAATGATCATTCATATGACCAACACAGTCGCAATGTTGGAATTTTCAAATTTGTTATTATGGAGGAGGAGGAACAAGTGAATGCCAACTATTATGCAAAAACCTAGCAATGTAAAACTGGATGGGCTTGGAGTAGGTTGGAGTGTGAAGAGAAACCTCCTTATTATATCCAAGTCATATTTTATGCTTATTATCAAAAAGCTCTTCCGAGGGTGTGATAATGGGCTTGGGAAGTGAAAAATGAAATTGTGCATCTTTCTGCACATCTGCTCCTGAAATGGGTATTGCATCTATAATTTCTTGTTGTTGATGGGAATCTATCTTGATCTCAAATAAAATATGGTTTTGAACAAAAAAAAGTAGAATGTTGTCTTTTCTATAACTGATTTTGTTGTAGCTTTGATTCAAGCTACAAAAATTCAATCTTGTCATGTGCATTTTACAAAGTTTGAATGTCTTTGGGAATGGCTTTTCCAGTCATGATCATATTGTTGACACTAGAATTTATTAAATTTATTATGAATTAAAACACTCCATCATCCTTTTTCCAACAATTTAAATTGTTGAATCCACTCCCAAAACCAAATAAAAGAGTGCTCCACCAGGCTTCAAATATCTGCTGGAATAATCTTTGGTATTTTATAGGTTTATCATTCAAATAAATCTCATAATATACAAAGTGAATTATTCTCATAAATTATCACTCAACATAATACCAAGTGAAGCAAACCTAACCCATTGTAGCATAATGTAAAGTGTCGATTGGTCCAAGGGGATAAATTATATACAAATGTGGTCCTATATAATCCACACTACCAAGTATGAAGCCTATACTCACATTGTCTTGGTAACTTTAAACATCAAACTTGAGAATCATAACAGTGGTGATAACCTTTCAATTCTCAATGATTTACACAAGTGTTGCTCCAAGGGACACTAGATCTCAGAAAATGGTTCATGTCTTACCAAGTGAAAGAGAATAAGAACCTTTATTCATGAGGATTTTCATTTCTTCAACACAAATCAAAGATGAGCGGGTGAAGAAAGGACTCTCATTACATTAAGGGAATCTATGGGAAACCACCACTTGAAGTGGAATTTCGGTGTAGATGACTACAATTGAAGAGGAATAAGATGCTCCCACTCCTATCAAGCATCGCTCTTATTAGAAGAATTCCCTAAGCTAGCTTGGGAAATCTTATGGGACTCCATAAATCCCTATAAGGTTTTATTCTGGTAGATTCGTCTAACTGAAAATCACTCAAAAGTGTTAACTTGTTGTGCAACGACCATTGAAAACCATTATGATGCATGGGCTAGTAGTTGTACATAGACATAAAAAATCTAATAACCACTCATGATGTTCAATGAAATTCAATGTTCAACATATCATTGAAGGGCACCATACACCATACGTTGTGGAGCAAAAGAAACATTTCTCAACACATTGACTATTCACATAGAGGAGTAGTGTTCGATTCGTGCACCAACAAAGTGTTCAACGTAATAGTACAGTCAACAAAACAATGCTAAAACCACACCATACATCATGTCCATAATCCAAATACTGTGTGAATACCACTCTTGCATCCCCATTCGATACATATGTGTAAAACAACAACATATTATAATATCAACCAATGTATGCATATGTATATGTCTGCCAAACACTATGCGAATGTAATCAACAAACACATGGATCAATGCTATAATTAGCATGATTATCACTATAACAACACCACTATACAATTCGAGTCACTCTGTCATGCTAGTGCAATGAATATTAAAGTTGAGAAGAAGCATAGTTACACAAATGTGAATATAAGAGGAAAAGCATGGCTCTTAGACATTCTTTGTTAGGCCACTCACTCGAAATACAAGAGACTCCCTTAAGAGTCACTCGCTATGGTCAACACCACCCCAAGTCTCCATAGTAGAGCATATAATTTTCTCACAAATACTTCAATTACTATTGATACCCTTGTCTGATAAGGATCTTTAAGAAAAAATGCCCTCAATAGCTAGCTATGTTTTTTCACACTTCAACAACTCGAGAACTTGTTGCACAGATCGGGCATTAACGCCTATGTTAGACTCCTTCTAATTCTTCGATTGTGTCTCAAGTAGCTAGGTTTGACGGAAATCCTATCAAGCAATGGAAGACAAGAATGCTTCCAAAATTGTGCCACTGCTCATCCACCTCCCTCTTAGAAACAAGAAAATCATTAGAGCCTTAAATTATGTAATAGACAAAGGTAATGTAGTAGAGATTTGTATCACAAAAAGTGTGAGGTTAAAGAGACCGTTAACATAGCATAGAATTGACTAGCTATAAAAAATTTGAGCCAAGTTTGAATAGTATGATGGAACTCATCGTTCATAGCCTCCCCATAGTGCGAGCATTTTAATTTCCTTTTTTTATCGGTTGGCTTAGCATGAAAAGAGCGTTAGGATTCTTAATACTCAGATGTTCATGCCAAAAAATATTTTCTCAGATAACAACAAATAGGTATTTTGGAAGTCACCAAGATAATTCATGACACAGTAACAAAGAAGCGACCACTCACAAACTATTCAAGTAGCCACCAGAACTATGAGAGGTAAATAAATGAAATGTAGGAAAGACTGACACTAAAGGAAGATCATTTCTACGTGTAGAAGATTGCTAAATACAAATGTGAGTAGAGATGGAGGTGCCAAGTAGAAGTTTTTTTTTGAGAATAGGGTTAGGAAAATCCAAGTCGAAGAAGAACAGATCTGACATACTCGCGCATAGAGAATTTCCACAAAAATTAGTAGCTCAGATTGCAGCATGGCAAGAATTTGTATGCTCTGATACCATGTTAAACATAGACAAAAGCAATGGACAACATATTAAGATAAACGTGAATTTCATTTCTGCTAACAAAGATATATATTTATAATACATTCTCATGACCCTTAGTCTGCATATATCAAGTTTTCTCTTGGACTCCGTTTACTATTCAAATTGCACACTAACCCTTAGCAGATTAGGTATCTAACAAATTTTATATAAAATTAGTAAATAGTTGTTTATTTATGCATATATAGGAATAAATTTGAGGATTTATAAAGTAATTTCAATTGAAAAATTTAATATATAACAACAGAACCACATTAATAAATGGCATGGAAAATTTTAGGGGCTAATTTTCCATGATTTTTCCGAAAAACGATTCGCCAATTTCCAATTTTTATAAAAGATGATTCGCCCAAATTTTAGAATATAAAGTTATTTTACCTTAAAAATCGCCAACATTATATAGTGGCTATATGATAAATCATTATAAATTTGAATAATTTTACAAATATATCATTGAAAAATTTATAGTTTGCATATATTAGGGATTAGTGAGATTCGCCAATGTTTCTAAACTTCAAGAAAATTTTCCATCCTTAAAATTTTCCTTGATAAATGGGGTTTAGGCCAATAAAATTATATCAATATTAAAAAACCTAAACCTATTAATAATATAATGTAATCCTAATAGTAATAAAATTAAACTAAATATTATTAAATCTAAATCAAAACTTAATACTATAAACCTATTACTATTACAACTAATATTATAAACCTCTCTTGGATTTCATATGTAACTACTCTAATGTTTGAAATTTAACTAAGTTGTTTTCTTGTATCCAAGCAATCTTAATATAGTGTCAACTATATATAAATTCATTGTATCAAAGCATGAGACTACATGGCCAAAAGTACACAAGTATAGTCATCTCTAATATAAGGGACAAGTCCTTGGTTGTATCCACAACCTTACCAATCAATCCTCACAAGAAACAAACTTCTATGAGCAACACTGTAGAATAATAAATTATAACCACTTGAACCTAAGTGGGGAAATAATTTCAATGCATTTCTGAGCATTGAAATAAAATCTACCGTTAGCATTGAAATTAAGAAGAATATTGTGAGCATTACCTTGGAAGTGCATTTCTAAATTTATTGTCAACTAAATTTTACTAATTCATTTTCATTATTTTCATGTCTCACTCTTTAGTAATTTTTCAATGAATAATTTTTTTTTTTTATATACGACTTAATAACCAGATTTGAATATTTTTCAATATTTTTTTAATATTTTAATAAACAAGACCATAACAACATCTCATAATCTCCTCATATTTGACTTTTAAATATTGATAAAAAAAACTTAATATTAACTTAATATCACAGTTGTATGTTAAATGATGAAACAACAACTTAACATTAATTAAATATCATATTCTAGAAAATCTTCTAAACATAAAAAGTAATCTTCAAAGAATTTATTACTCCTTTATCAAATCAATTGTAATATCATTTAAAATATTGTAAAAACTGCTAAGTGATGGTTACTATATTTTTCGTAAAATGGCAAAAGAAATGATTAATCATGAACAAACGATACCTCAAATATCACTATATAATGAACGACGGAACCAGTGAAACATTTCTTTTTAGAAAGGGAAGATTGTTTCCAAAAGCTTAAGGCTTTTATAGAAATAAAATAATGTGTGTGTGAGCACCCATTATCATGATAGAGTGAACGTATTTTAATTTTACCCCATGATGGTAATGAAACAAAGAACCTAAGTATACATTATTTAAGATATTTTTTAGTATTTATTTGAGGAAGATATATTTATATATAATCGTACTTCACCTCAACTCATTGGTTTTGGTTAAAGAAATGTTTTGTACTATGTTATCTCAAAGGGATCACCCTATCATGTGAATTCTACAATTTATATGGAGTATCTCTACACCATCTCCCAAACAAAATACTTGATGCAATGCACCACTGAAAAGGTTATAATCAATATTTTTAAACTCTTCATTGCATTTAATTGAGGTAGAAACTTAAGGTCTACCTCCCTATCCCTTCCTTCTTACCATTTGATAAAAGTTATAGTTGTAGTAATAGTAACACTGAATGCTCAAATTAAAGCTACTTGGTACTAGGTATTCAATTAAATAAAATGAATATTGGACCTTGAGGCATATCCCAAGTTGCATTAATTCATTGTAACAATGGGTAAAACTCCCCTCCTAGTTGCATATGCTAGTCAAGAATATCCTATACACATCATTGCAATTGGACAAGATTCTAATATACTTGGATCCCTAGAAAAAGATATACTAAAACTTGCAAAACTTTGAGGCAAAAATTCTTTCAAATTACATTAATTCAAAAAAAAACATTATCACTATTAATTTCATAGGGAATCACTATGATGGTTACCTAAATTTATTGTCATAAAACTCATAAAAAATACGCTATTATTTCTTCAATTAGTTTAAGGCATTGTTGCTTCATTTTAAAATAAAGAACATGGCTAAATTGTTAAGTGGGGTCGGTCAACCTTTTACAATAGTGGAAGAGCAATTAAGTCATTCTAAATTTTGTTTGTTTGGCTTAAGCTCGAGCCTTCTCAACCACGTGAATAAAGCAAGGTGGGTACTTTTCAATTTCCTCCTTGTTCACAATATAATATGTAGGTGGCTAGATCAAAGGTCCATCCGTAATGTAGAATTCATGGGATTTCTCCCATTGAGAAGAGGAAGATAACTTAAATGTTGTGCACGGGAAATCAATTAATATTCCATCATTTTTTTTTCACCATATATGAGCAAGAGTGAATATAATAATCTATATCTATATATATTATATATATATATATATATATATATATATATATATTATATATCGAATTTTAACAGCCTTTAAACATAAAAAGGAATTGATACAGAGCGAACAATAGAAGCAAGGGTTATAGTGTAATTCATGATGAGTATGCATCCATTGATATGTATTTATGAATACATTCAAGAATCAATATCCTTATGTATTGATAGATATCTCAATTATTGAATCAAATTAAAGTGGCCTTCTACAAGTATAAAAGCCCAAACTTGCTCCATAATTCTCTCCACTTCTAGGTCTATTTTGGCGTTCTGGTTTTCCATCTCTTGCAACTCTTTTTGCTGCAATCTTGGCATGACCATTTCAATGGCCCTCACTACCTTCTCCACCAGCCTAGGGTCGCATCCCCTCAGACCTCTGGGGAAGAATCAAGTTGAGCTGGCCCAAAGAACCTAGAACTAATATTATAAAATAACAAATATTACAACCCTAACAAAATAAAATAATCTTCAAAAAACAAAAGTTCAAGCAATTAACCACAGTGAATCCTCAAAAAATATCATGTTTGTTGCAACAATAGATTAAGTATTTATGAGATATTGGATTGGTTTATGTGGGGAGATGGCTTTGATGTCGTGCGAAGGATCGAACCTACATCTCCCATAAGGATTTGGTAACTCTTCACCAAATGGTTGCAGTGACACCAATGGCATCAAAACATGGAAATATTTACTATTTATAGCCTAGGTGTGGAGGTGAGGGATGGATTATCTATTGGGTATCGAGGAGGCAACATAATTTGTGCAAGTCAATGTACATTGGTGAGATGGATGAAGAACTAGTAGATTACTCAGCAAATCCCTATGACTACATCAATTTGGACAAAGTCTCCACCTTAGAATATCGATATGAAGTTGTTGGGAGCATATGGGATACCTTCTTTCCAGGTCATAGAATCTAGGGCTTCACCGGAGGAGGTATATAGAAGCCCTACATCCCTAGAATTTGAAAACCTATTGTTGGCGTCACGACAAAATCCTTGAGGGTATCAATGTTCACAGGATACATGGGCCCTCTTATATGGAAGCAAGCAGATTTCTCAATTCCATCCCCGTCCTCACTGCAATTTCTAGGGACTTGAATCAACCCTTGTTAGGTAGAATAACATTCCTATGGATGTCACAATCGCGATGGGCACACTATATTTTTTGAAATTTTTTCTAGCCCAGGCTCCTCTAGGGTTGAATATACTCTGGAATGTGGTGAAGCATAGGATATTGACACAATACACCTAAATCAAGACCTCTGCAATGCATCCTCGGCACAAACCTTAGGGTGTTTTGTAGGAATCCTGATTAGTAGTCCTCACTGTCAAGAGGCAAAAGCTAGGGTTAGCATATCTACAAGCACCCACTCATAAGATATTGGAAATTAAAATGAGGGCCCCCATAATAAGAGAGAGAAGAAATCAAAGAGAATTAAAGTTATAGAAAGATGGAGATTGTTGGTTCTAAGGGAGGGCATCAAATTGGATGAATTCATGGACACAGCGGAAAGAGTACTGGTAGGAAGGGTTCATGAGCGAAACTACTCGTCAATGTGTCTAAAGACATGGGTCATAGAGATTTGGGGTTAGGTTTTAGAAAATCTGTCGACTGTAGTGACTATGACCAAGGGATGGTTTACATTACATTTCAATAGGCCAAAACATCCATCATGGGTATTGACGAAATATTGGCATATTGAAATGGTTCCACTTATGCTGAAGAGATTGACACCTCTTTTTTGACCCAGAGAGAGCAGTTGGGGGTAGGACAAATTTGGGTAATAATTCTTGGGCTTCCATGTCAATTTTTGACTGAATATGTCTTCATATGTATTGAGAATGATCTCGAGGTTTTTTTACATTATAATAAATCTTTTGTAGAATCTAGAAATATGGCTTTAGCTTTCATATTGGTTCGTTTAGATACCGGAGAAGGGAATGTGGAAATCATGAAGCTTCAATGGTGGGGCATTAATAGATTGCAAAGATTGGACTATGAGGGCATTCCTTTTATATGTAGGATGTTTCATGATGTTGGTTATCTATACAAGGAATGCCCAGTGCTTGCAAAAGATAAGATGGTAGAAGAGTGTATGGATGGGAAATAAGGGAATGTAGTTTCACCCAATGACATGAGTTAGACACCACAAAAGAGTTTGGTTCATAGTCCAAAAGGGATGAACATAGATAAAGGGAAAAAAATTTCCTCTTCATGTCCTTCATTACAAATGGTAACTCAAGCTCCTGCATCCGCAAGCAGTCCCCCTCCAAGTACTAATTTATCTTTCCCATCCCTAGGACCCTATATATTGAAACATCCCTGTGCATCATGTCATACTCAGAATGTTGGGGTAGCGTTATCTCTATGTGATTTAAGTTTGGTTTCTTGTCCCTCAGCCTTTGTCCCTATCTATTGTCTGGTTCCTTTCCCTGCCATTCTTCTAGCATCCTAGGTATTTATGCACACAATGAAGGATAACTCTTCTAAGTCTAATGCAAGCCATAGATATAACCTGAGATCTCTATCTAAACATCCCATAGCTGCAGGTCAAGGATTAGGTCTCTCATCCCCTCCAAATATTCGCAAATCCTCTCAAGATAGGCAGTCCTATATATCAAAAGTTATCCATAAGGCCAATATGGATGTTGCAGAAGGTATATAATTATCAGTTGATCGGGTTCTTAGAGCAAGAGGTAACTGAAAATCAATTTCCCAATGAAGTGGATATCCTTTAATTGTGGAGGGTTAGCTAGCGCTACCAAAAAACTAGCCCTTAAGATACTTTTAGAATTAGAGAAGGTAGATGTGATATTTCTTCAAGGGACACTTGTGGATAGTGGCCATACCATAGCACTTCTGGAAGCCATTAATATGGGATGGACCTTCCATTCCTTAGATGTACGAGGAAGATCTAGAGGCATTGGTATAGGCATACATTGTAGATTAATGAAGTTAATAAATATTTTGGAAAGGGAAGGAGTCTTAATGGTGGATGTCTTTTCTGAAGAATTAGGGATGGACATTAGGCTTGTAAATATATATGGTCCCTTTCGTAATTGGGTGGCATTCTCGGAGGCAATTATGAGGTCTTTGTTCATGCAGGAGGATAGCATAACATTGGGGGGAGATTTAAATTTCTCTATGGGTCATGTAGAATCTTGGGGAAAGCATGCTCACATAAACTCCCTCACAAAAAATTTCAAACAGATGTTGGAGAAAAATAAACTCATTAACATACCAATGGCTTGTCATCAACTCACCTGAAGAAATAAAAGGATTAGGGAAACCATGTTATCTATCTAGCTTGATTGATTCCTTATCAAGGAATCTCTAATGGATAAATTTGAAATGATAGGAATGGGTTGGCTCGAGAGGAATATCAGGTCACTCATCTATGTACCTGTAAATAGTAGGTATATCCCCAAAAGTGAGGGAACCTTTCAAATTTAATTTGACATGGTTAAGGGATGACGATTTTCATCAAATTGTTAAAGAGACATGGAAAGATATATCACTAATTGAAGGAAGGTTTTTGGCTGAATACTTTGTTGGAAATCTACTACGCCTAAAGAGTATGATGATCAAATGGGGAAAGGAAAAGAAAGAGAAGGATGAAGAATCTCTCAAGAACATTGAATCTAACTTAGTTAGGTTAGAAGATCCAGACAGAGGAGGGTTTGTTTATGCAGAATCCAAATCCTATGTTGTACACCTATAATCAAAGAGACTCGAGATATTAAAATAAAGGGAAGAAACTTGGAGGCTTAATAGAAGAGCTATATGGCTACAAGCAGGTGATGAAAATACATTTTGTTTTCAACAATATGCAAGAGGAAAGAAGGCTATCAATACTTTATGGTATTTATAGGATGAGGATGGCTCATCAATACAATTATTCAGTAAACTAGTGAAACTTGGTATTAATCAGTTTCAGAATTTATTTAAAGCAGCCGAGGAGCAATCTATGAAAGATTATAAAGGTAGCTAGTCTCTTTCCTTGATTTGTAGATGATGAAGTAACTAAAGACTTGAACAAGCTTGCGACCCTGAGGGAACTAGAGGAAGTGCTTAAATGGTTTAAAAGGATAAGAATCTCAGTTCAGATGGATGGTCCATGGAATTTTATTTGGCCTTCTTTGAATTTATAGGCCAAGATCTTCTCAGGGTCATAGAGGACAGTCATATGAATGGAATAATATGTGATTCACTCAATGCTACGTCCATAGCTTTAATTCCTAAATCTAATAATCCTAGCACCTTTAATGATTTCTAGCCTATTTCGCTATGTAATTCCATCTATAAGATCATCATGAACATCATTGCAAATCACACTAAGCCTATATTATCACAGCATATATCCAAGGAGCAATTTGATTTTTTGGAAAAACGACATATTTAAGAAGCTACAGGCATTGCAGTGGAAGGTTTACATTCTTTAAAAATTAAGAATTTGAAGGGTATGATTTTTTAAATTAATCTATCCAAACCATATTATAAGACCAACTGGATGTACTTGTGGATGGTGTTGACTCATCTAGGATTTCCTCATGATTTCATAACATGGATAATGTGTTGTATAACCTTTATTTCATACATCATTCTCTTCAATGGATTGGCATAAATATTTTTTCTTGCAGAGTGTGAGCTTAGGGCCTGAGAAGATTGATATCTAAAGAAATGAATCATGGAAGAATCAAAGGTGTTAAAATTGCAAAAAATATCAACTTGTCTCATTTACTATTTGTGGACGATGTCCTCACTTTTTTGAATGGGGCCATCAGTGATTCCACTTTTTCAATGTCATTGTTAAGTTATTTTGTAAGGTCGTAAGGATGGAGAGGAATCAAGAGAAATCCACTTTGTCTACTATGGAGTGCACACAATATGAATTAGATTTTACAGAACAAAGATTTCCATATAGGCTCTTAACCTTTGAAGATGGACTCAAGTATTTGGGATTTTAGGTCAAACCCAATAACTATAAAATTTCTAACTAGATATGGTTAGTAGCCAAGTTTGAAAGAAGAATAAATATTTGGCATCATCAATGGTTATCTAGGGTAGACTGTTTAGTTCTTATGAAATCAGTGTTGGAGGCAATCATTGTATACTGGATGTCTTTGGCTTGGATCCCAAAAGGAATATTAACTAGAATTCAACAGATATGTTGTATATTTATCTCGAGATGGAACAAGGAAGGTAGGCCATTTACATGGGTAACATGGGATCACATTTCCATTCCCAAAAAATGGGGAGGTTAGGGGATGAAGAATCTTGTATGCTTCTCTAAATCCCTTGTAGCAAAAATGGGATGGAGACTCCTTAGTTCAAATAGTCGATGGACAAAGGTGGTCGTCAAAAAATGCATTAACCCATAGCACATTAATGAATGGATCAGATTGCCAAGATGTAATAGAACTAACATCTCTACTATTTGGTGATCTATTTTAATTTCCTTTGAGTACATCAGAGTGGGTTTGGAGTGGAGCATAGGATCAAGTGAGAAGGTTTTTATTGGAATGAACACATGGTCCGGAAGTGGAAATTCTCACATACTACCTTGTGAATTTATCTAATTCTTGGAGGCATATGTTATAAGGACTTTAGATCACATAACAAACCAAAAAATTCTACTATTTTTGGACAGTAATGGAAGTCTGCACAGGATCTTAGGATTCTTGTGATATGGTATCATGACTAATCAAACTATATAAATGCATTATTAGAGAATTATATAAGAATAGAGGAATGGGATGATGAATTAGTTTGGGAAATTTCTTAGCATGGAAGATAAACTGAAAAAGAGGGATACCCCTACATCTATGTTGATCATGATACTCTATCTGGTGGTGGCCTCCATTGTGTAAATTAAAAGGTCCGCCAAAATCTAACATTTTTATGTGGTGTTTAGTGCATAATAAAGCTCCAACGGGAGACAACCTTCAACGCCAAACCCTTCAAGGAACCTCCTAGCGCATATTATGTAGGAATAATGTATGCTTGCAATGCCCTACAACTAACTAAATATGGAATCAGATATATCAATTAATGGCTATCAATGTGGCAGTGAGATACCTTACAAGATTCCTATGAATCCTGGTGGAAACAATTCTATCCTACAAAACTTTGAAACCTACCCCTATTGGTTTGCTGGAGTATTTGGATAGGAAGAAACAAACTCATATTTCAAGAAAATTCCCACAACTCGCAACTTTCCTCCTCACACATTGCAGCTTTATATGCAGCTTTATATTCTCCAAGAATATCTAAAACAACAACTCACGAAGATATGTGCAGAAACCATCAATAAGACATTTCCTTGGGCTTATTTTGATGGATCATCTCGGCAAGTTCGATGTGGTGGTGGAGCAGTTTTATATATTAGTGACGACCATTACTTCAATATGAAGATGGGTTTAGGGAAAGGCACTAATAACTTTTTACAACTTAACAAGGTTAAACTTCTCCTTATTTTTTCCCTTGAGAAAAGATATCAGTAACTACAAATTTTTGGCAACTCTAAACTTGTCATTAATTGATTCAATCATCAATCTAAATGTCACACGCACACACTTATGAATTTGATAAATAAAATTATTACTTTAAAATACTTTTAAAATTATATAAAAATAATTAAATTTATCAAATTTTTAGATATTTTTAATTATTATGTTAATTAATTTAAAAATGTTATAATTATAATGTAATTAATTTAAAAGTGTGTATGAACATATGTAAAAAAATTCATCAAATTAATTCAACGTAAACATTTCGCTATAAATTTAGTGCGAGGAAAAGACAGTTCAACAACTTAGATTGCAAACATGCAACTTGCTTAAAGTACTGTGTTCTTAGGCAACCAATATTTCACAGGTATGGGTCATTAAACCACATTCAATATAATTTATTAGTTATATATTTTTTTAAATTTAAAATAATATTAGTTTTATATATTTATAATTTCATATTATTTATTTAAAATTTAATAATAAACATATACAACCAGAACACATTAATAAAGCTATAGACTAATAAAGGTACTTCACATGCTCTCAATCTTAACGGCAGGTAGGTCCTCAATTGGTCACGCAGGGGCAAATAAAGAGTCGGCTCAGCTCTGTAAACGTTATGGCACAGAAAATAATTAATATACCAAAGGCCCATATTTTCGACTTTCGACCATGGAATAACGCATTCCCCTTATCACAATTATCATACGCGAAGCAATTAGATAATACTTCGTCAACTCTCTAACTTCCTTAACGTATTGGCCCCTGCTGATAAGTAAGTTTATTTTCAAATTGATGTTTGAAATTTAATTTTAATAATTTTTTAATTAAGTAGATGGTAGTATTTAACTTTTATAGAAATTTTATTTATAATATTCCATATAAATCAAAAATTGTAATTATTATTTTTTAAATGATTTAATTAAAAAATGTTGACTTTTACCATGTGAAAATAATTAATACTTATTGTGTTTCCTTCTCTTTTATTAAAGTGAAAATATCATTTAATTAAAATATTATTATATGTTTAATTATGATTACATGTTTGGTTCACATGGAGTATTCAAGCAGTAATGCGTGGAAATGAAGTCTCACTGAACCGGAAGTCTTGGTTCCAATCTTGGGTACCCTTCCCGTTGAAAGGTACTTAATGGACATGTAAATCGGAAGTCCAGCCCCAACTAAAAAAAAAACCTATGATCACATGTTTTAATGATTATTATAAATCAATACTCTAAAACATTTATCAACCATTTATATGACTAAACTAATAATAAGTATTATACGCTCGTAAAAAAAATTGTTTAAGTTGCCAAACATAAGTATCTCACTCCATGAGCACAACCGGTTATCCTTTCCAGAGCATCAAACAGTTACTAAACAAGAATCAGAACTTCAAAAAATATATAAACTAATATATGCATCACTAGCCTGGCGAATCTCTGATAAGATCGTAATGTTTCTGTGATGTGCCCAGATGGCCATTGCCAGTGGGAACCATGTGCAGGCAAGTATTAGGCAGATATCACGTTATTTTCTCTCGCTTTATCCCACTTTATTTTCTCACTGGGCTCCATTTCCGGCTTAGCTACAATATCTGTAGCTGAGCATGACATCACCGATAAGGTTTTGTCCCAGTGAAGTGAAAGCTGTCAATCATCGTCGGGTGAAGCAGATAGTTTGTAACATGTATTTCAAATCGCTAAAGTTATATATCAACATTGCAGTACCCATAATTGAGCTAATGACGTTGAATATCAGAGGAGCATGTGAAGCTCTCTTTCTTGATGTGAAAACCATGTGAAGTTCCCTTTCCTGACTTTAAATATATGATTAGTTGCAATATGAGTTGAACACATATTTCTGTCATTCTCAAATTATCAATTTCAACACGTATTTCTGTCATTCTCAAATTATTAATGAAATTATAACGGGAATATCAGTGCCCAGTTCAGAGGCATTGAACCTCTGTCCTCTCTTCATGTAATAATTCTAGCGAAGTTCTTTATTTTCCATTCATCTCCTTCATATAATGATTCCGCGAATCAATCATGTCATTCATATTTATTCCAATAAAATATTAATAATCGTATAAACCTCATATAATCACTATATTATATTTATTAATTTTAACTAATTATTAAATAAAATATATTATTTGTTTTTTAAATAATTTTTGAAGGGATAAATTGTTTGAATATACTAAGAAAAATTTTAGGGTATCTCGACTTAGCTAAACATAGAACTCAAAAATCAAGAAAAAAAAAGTTTATGTAAAAAAGAAAAATCATAAAAGAATTAAACTATGCTTTATCAAATTAGATATCAAATTGGTTGGTGTATAAGATTTCTTATTTATGGGATAAAAGAAATAAATTTTGCTTTATAAAATTAGACTCAAATTGGTTGGTATATAAGACCTCTTATTTATGGGACAAGGGACACGCTTAGGCTAGATCATTTCACTACTAAAATTTGGTTCTATCATATCTTCATTACTTCTTATCTACCATTTATCACTTTAGTGGTTAGGTGGACTATTTGTTTTCCTCTCACCTAGATTCAAATAGATTTGATGTAGGAAATATTTTCCAGTCCAATAGAAAGATCTCCTTATTTATCCATGACTTAATGCACTAAAGGATGAAATTATAGGAAATTTCTTTCTTGATAAAATCAAGGAGTCTTCTAATCCACTTGCCATTTTGATGATCTTTCCATGAAAGATCATTCCCTAGCTTGGAGTTAATGAGGTGATTATTTCTAGACATAACCAACACTTCATGAAAACCTATATAACCAAATATATGGGTTTGTGGTAGTTTGGGCCACAATAAGAAACATTTGTAACACTCTTCCACTTGGACCAAATTCACGCAAAAATTATATATATTATATATATATATAATATATTCCCTTTTAGTTTCACAAGGAAAGATTTCAGTGAATGAATCATCACAATAAATAATCTATTAGATAAATACTACCTCCCATGTATTACAATATCATTGATTCCCTCTAAATAAACACTTTATGTGGCATAGTTCTTTGTGAATGTACAAAAACGTGGCCATTCAAGATCCATCTTTATTGTCACAACAGACAATCTATCATTCATTACTCCTCTATGCATACAATTTTGAGTAGACATATGTAGTAGGAATCATAGAAAACATAATTGCAATTATCAAACCCAATTGTGTCGCAAACATACATAACAAATCAAGCATGAAAGAAGTTAATGAGTCTCATAAACTCCACATATTTTCTGTACAACTTATGTGGTAATCCATTCGTTATGAGATCCACAATCACTAACATAGTGTTGAGTTTCTTAATAGTCACTCAATGACTCCAAACACATTCTTTAACAACAAGGTACTTTATTTCAATGTGTTTGTTTGACCTTCTATTCTTATGATTGTTACTGGAGTGAAATATAGTGGAATTACCATAATAAATCCTTAATGTCCTAGAGGTGGAGTCTACAATTCTAAGCCCTATGATGAATTTTGTAACCATAAAGCATGTGAGCTACTCTGATAACATGCTATATACTTTGCCTCCATAGTAGAAGAAATAGTCAACTTTTGTTTCTTTCTTCCCCATTAGTTGACGTTATGCAATTAAGAAGACATATCCTAAAGTAGAATTTCTAGAGTCAAGGCATCCTACGCGGTATGAGTATGAATAGGGTATCCATTCCAAATTTTTTGATCGTCTATATGTGAGTATGTAGTCTTTTGTACCATGCAAATTCCACATAACTTTCTTTGCAACCCTCCAGTGATCAATATCTAGATTACTTTGATAGCTACCTAAAATTCCACTGCAAATCCAATGTCATGTCCTGTAAATACCTTAGCATGCATCATACTTCCACTGCAAATGTATAAGGTATGGTATTCATATTTTCCCATTGTAAATCTGCAGACATTGATTAAGACAAAACTTATCACCTTTAACAATTGGTGCCACACTAAGTGAACATTACTTCATGCAAAATCTTTGTAGAACCTTATTAATGTATAATTTTTAAGGTGATATTAATATCCCTTAGTATCTGTCTCTGTGAATGTCTATGCCAATGACAACAAAGCCTTCACCCATATCCATCAAAATTTTGTTTCAAAAATTGTTTAACCTCATGTAGTAAACCCAAAATATTACTTGAAACTATAATAATATTCACATATAGGAATAATAATATGGTTTGTCTCCCATTAACTTTAAGTTATATAAATTGGTCCATGATGTTCTCAATATAACTGAATGAAGAAATGAAACTATGAAATTTAAAATACCATTGACATGAAGCTTCCTTTATCCCATATATGGATTTTTTGAGTTTGTAAACCAGCTGTTTTTCTTTATTTGTAGCAAAACATTCAACGTGACTAATGTAGACCTCTTCCTATAGATCCTCATTAAGTAAAGTTGTTTTCACATCGATTTGATGAAACTCTACATAAAAATGAGTTACTAATGCCATGATTATCTGAAATGAGTCCTTTGTAGGAATTGGAGCAAAGGTCTCATGGTAATCAATACCTTCTTTCTGAGTAAATCCTTTGGCCACAATTTTGGCTTCAAACAATTTTATATTACTAGATGAGTCCTTTTTTGTTTGTATACCATTTACAGCCAATGGATTTGGTTGCATCTAAATTTGAAAAAAATATTTATAGACAAAAATGATTTCAATAATAATCATCAACAAGCTCTCAAAAAACTTTGCATAAACTTGTATACTTGACATAAATGAGTATAATTCAACATTGATGGCAACAATGTGTTCAACAAAGTCATTTCCGGTGTATGGTATTCTTAGAACAATCCCATTTGATCATCAAGTATAAGAAAGGTATACAAAAAAAGTTGTTGATATGTTAAGAAGACCTTCTACCCTTTCATCCATTGTTTTATAGAATAACTCTTTACCTCATAATAATTATATTGAATAATATGCTAGAGATGAATATTTTAGTGATTTATGGAAAACCAATCCATCGTACACAAGTAGAAGAATCAGATTATCATGTTCCTGAAAAAATACTATATCATGTTGGTATATAGTGTATTCCATGGAATGAAAGAGTACATATAACTAGAGAAGCACATGCTTCTCTCATTTTTGTCATTTTGATGTAGGAAAAATAGTAGCTCACTTGCAAAATTATTGTTAGTGGCCTAGGATAAATGAAACTATGTCCAAATATGTAAATGGATGTGTCATGCATGATACTAGTAAACCAAGAAATGAGGTATTAGATTTGTAGATACCACTTATTGTACCTTCTCATCTATTGGAGAGAGTGTCTATGGATTTTGTAGGGGGTCTTCCTATGTCTAGAAAAGGTCACGATTACTTATATATGGTAATGGATAGATTTAGTAGGTGATCTGAGATAAGATTGTACATATGTTCTTATAGAATGTTTAGGTTAATTTTGGTTTTATCACATCCGTTGGATCTTATCAATACTCTCACTTTTTTTAGGGAGTTTTAGTCAACTTTATGGGGGTTAATGGACACCAAGCTTTAGAAAAACATTTATTCTCATCCACAAACTGATGGAAAAATATAAGTGCTCAATAATATATTAATACATCTGCTCTGAGGATAGTTTAGCAAGCATCCTAAGTTTGGAATGAAGAATTGCATTATGTATAACATGTCTATAACCATGCCATACATTCTTATACACAGAGGTTTCCTTTTGAGACATTTTTTGAATATTTTCCAAAGTATTGTTTGGAATTAAATTTTGGGAAATATTCAATGGTGGATAGATATTACAATGCATATAACTCCATGAATTTCCTCTAGTAGATCCAATTATTTCATCAGTCTGTGCAAGAAAAAAATAGAAAAGATCTTAGTCAAGTACAAGGTTAGGCATGACAACCATTGAGCCAGTCATCATTTCCAAGTTGGTGATGAAGCTTGGTTATATATTAGCATGTCTTAAATGTGAAGTGAAAAAATAAAAACCATTTAGGTATGCTATGTTTACAAGTTCATAAAACATTACTGAGAATGTTTTATGTTTAGATTTATGTCCATATATGCAGATGCATTCAATGGTGAATGTTTAAAATTTTAAACTATATGAACCTCCTATGAATGTGGATCAATGTGAGAATGTTCAAGTTCCTTCTATTGATATTTGTTCTCTTGAATATCTTAATGAGTTATAGGAAGATGTTATTCTTGATAGGAAGGTGAGGACTTCATGAAGGGGAGAAGTGGAATATCTTCATGTGCGTCTAGAAGACATGCATCCATGTAAAGAATGATGGATGTAAATAAGAAAAGTGAGGGAGGTGTGTCCTCATGTACTTGTTCAATAAAATCAAACTTTTGGTGGTCCAAAAGCCTTTTAATGGGGAGGATTGATCCAAGAGGATTCCCACAATTGATCCAAATTTATTGTTCTAAATTATGATAAAATATACCTATGTCGAAGAGCATGTAAAGAGATTTCCAAAATAATCTAAATACACTCAAGCATACAGCTGTATGCCTTCAAAAGTTGATGAAAAACTATGTGTGACACACACAAATGGATGACATGTTGCACATCTAGATTATGACACATGGAACACCCAAGGATGACACATGGCACACCAAAGCTAACATATCACACTAAACACTAAAATGGCATAATGACAGAATAACATATGTCATGGCAATAGGTTGATGTGGCACCACATGGTCCAACAATAAGCTACCCCACGAGCCTTCTAGATAGCCTATATGGTCCTAACCTTATCTCATGCGTTGTGGGTGCACCAATTTTGGTTTTGGTGGGCTAAGGTTTCACATGGGTACATTATTTAAATGTGATATCTCATAAAATATTATAAGGTGGATACAGTATATTATATTATATACAACAAATCATGTAATATTCTGAAATCATGCAAACAAGTGAAGTTGAACTCTTGACCTCCTCCATATAAAACATATTCCTTAATGCTCCACCGCAACTTGACCTTGTGATGTATTAGGTCCATATTTTCTTTTATAGTGTAGTTTTATAAAGAGTTTTACAGAATAAATGTCATATAGCCTCGATTTGTTTTTTGGAAGAAGAAAATGCGAAGCATATTCCAATAGTCCTACAGTCTTCTTAAGAGGGTCTTAAGGTCTTAAAGGAATTTATACTATAGGTTGGAGAACAATGTTGATGTAAGAAGTCATTTGAAGTGTTTTGCATCATTTTAATCGGTTAGTTTCTCATTTAAAGTGGACCTAAAGACATATCCCAGTAAGGGTGAAATTTGTTACAACTTGCTCTTATTGTTCTTTCTTACCGTTGCTTATTCTAAAAGATCATTCTTTTATTTTCTCATTAAAATTTATTAATAAAGTTAATAGAAGTTACAATTAGCATACAAAAACAATTCAAACATTAATTGTAGATCAATTATATATGGTATTTTTTGAGTCATAAGGTGGAAACCATTAACAACATTCATTTCATCTAAACCTTCAATCTTAACTAGTTGACTACTAGTACAACAAGACTCTTTACTAATAATACATGTATTTGAATCAATAGAAGATTCCTTTTCAAATATGTTTGCTAGAGTGGTATATTCTTCCCGTTTAGAAAATTCCAAAGATTCATTCTTTTCATTTCCTATACACAAATCCTTATCATCTTGTACCATATTGGAATCTAACTATTTGGAATTATAGTTAAGATGTTTTGAAATTAAAGCTTCTGTAATATAACCATTGAACATATACGAGTACAAAATATAATAAGTAGAATATGAAAGCATTTGAAAAGAATCTCATGAGGAAAACAATGCTTTTGAAAGGAAACTTTTCTTGTATTATAATATCCATGTCTAATTCCTATTTGGAATATTATATATTTATATCTTCTCCTATATTTAATTAATCAACACCTATGGTGTGATCTACATAATTGGTTCATTGTAAATGGATAAAAGTGAGAGAAAATCATGAGGATATTCAAAATGAGAACATTCAAGAGCTCATTTTAATGGAAAATAATTAGAAACATCAATGATGGAATTATTAGAAAGTTTCTCTTGAATCTCTTTAGCCAAATTAAGAGAATAGTTTTCAATGTTATGAACACAAATTTTAGATCCATCTCTTTCATTCCTGAGTTGGTGGTTATAGAATTGAAGAACTTTCTTCGACATTAATCGAAAATTCTTCTTTCTTCTATTCTTGGATAATTGAAACCAAGTTATTTACACAAGAGGATTCATCCTCATCGAAAGGATTACCAAAATTTGTGTCTTCTTTGCTTGAAATCTCATGTCTCCTATGATCCACATCTATGAGAGGGAAGAAACTTGACAAACTACAACTTCCCAATACTTGGAATTTTCAAGTAAGTCCACATAATAATATGAATAGTTATTAATAGATGATTCAAATTCATTAATGATCAGTTGATTATTTTTATTAGATAGAGAAATAAGATATTGACACTATTCACTAATAGAAGGCATATAATTTAAAAAAAATTATGGAACATATATATAGGCCTTGCAAAAAAATATTGAAATGGTTCTTGTGGTTTTATCCTAAGATTATTCAATTCATTGTCCAATTTATTACAATCATGATTTTCAAAATCAAATAAAAACTCATCTATAAATTGCTCCAATGCATGAATAGAATTATTTGTCAATGTATCATACCAACTCTTAGCTTTACCTTTGAAAGTAAGCATAAATAACCTACACATAACATCTTCATGAAGAATATTATGAGAAATACAATTTTCAATAAATTTGGAAGCATGTTCAAATGTGGATGTTTTAATTTCACCATCAAGTTTAACTTTCGATAATAATTTAACCATCTTTAAAGGATTGTTATATCATACACATCCAAAAACACATCTCCAAATAGGGGTTTGGGAGGGAACCATTAATAATAAAAAAACATTAAAAAGAGTAGCTTCATAGGGTCATCTTGTCATGTGGCCCTCCTTCTAGTGTCAATTGTTTATAAGCTCAAAAATATATCCTATAATATAGGATCATCACCTAATCAAGGTCAAGTTATGCCTATACTCATTAGGTGTGGTGATGGTCACAAGTGTATCGGTCCAGTTTCTACTGAACGTATTGCTCCTACAAAGGGGACTTCCAAATATGCTTCCCTAAACCTAAATGGAATCTAATCTAATAATAGAATTACAACTAACTAATCTATGTAAATCTACCTCATATGATGCATCTAACTATTGCAATAGGGATAAAAAATGCAGCTCATAGTATCCTCATTGTGAGTCGAAACACTTTAAACATAAGATGTTGAGAGGAAGATAAACTTACTTAGACAAGAAATAGTTCATTTCTTCAGCAACTTGTTAGGTACAATGTATAACATAACTTATAGAATATTACATTAACATTTAAAATAAGGATAATTCAATTCAAAGATTTAAAATAGTTCCTAATCTTAGAAATGAATATTATAACACATTTAGAATAAAATTTCAGAATAATCCACACATCTTTATTGAGAATGTCTTTTCACTAATCATAAGATTTTAAATCATTAATTAAATTTAGATAATTGTGTACAAAATTCAATATTATATTGTTCAACCAAAGGAAACAATAACATTAGAAATATACATGATAATAGTATACAAGTCTGACTTATTCTACATGTCCTTTCTTTCTAGATCATCAGTTCTTTCTCTATCCTTGATAGTGGTACACATCTCAATTCTAGATCGCAACCTTCAACTGTAGTTCTATAAAAATTCCCATGATAATGCAAGGCTCTCCTTCTACTAGTGTAGTCTCCTTTATGTATTCAACTCTTTTCCTCTTTTGGCAATAGTGCACAAGTATGAATTCCAAAATTTCCAACCCCTTCAAGTAATGTGAGAGCTCCTTTTACAATAAAATAAAATGTTTTCTCAAAATTTTCTTTTCACTCAAAAATGAATTAGATGTTTATAAATTAATTTGAGAGAGCGAGATATTAAAAAAAATACAATTTTAAATCATCGTGTTTTCCAACCTTTCTTTCTTTTCCAATTCAAAATGTAAATCTTAATTGAAGACCCTAAAGTTTATAAAGATCCTTCACATTAACTTCTTCATACTTGAAATTTATTTCAAAATAAAAGAAAATGCCTTAATTATACACACAATATAAAATAAAAAAATACAAAGGTTAAAAAATCACCCATTAATATAAAAGAAAAAAAAGTA
Source organism: Pinus taeda (assembly GCA_000404065.3). Classification (NCBI taxonomy): domain Eukaryota; kingdom Viridiplantae; phylum Streptophyta; class Pinopsida; order Pinales; family Pinaceae; genus Pinus; species Pinus taeda. Next base: position 98,651 of record APFE031071213.1, read on the forward strand.
ATGGACGAATAAATTTGTCTTTCTTTAATTTATTTTCTTAACTATTTTAATTTAGTTTATTAAAGAAATGTCTAAATTTTAAAGATTTGCAGAATATTTTTTTTTCTTAAATTTGCCAAAATAATATGTGAAAATAGATTTTATTAATGCATATATTTTATAACAACATTCATTAATTAAAAGTAATTATTAACAAGTATAAATTTAATAAAATATATAAATAAACTTACGAAAATAATGAATATGTACTTGAAATACAAAGTATTTTCTTCATTTAAATAGTTTCATTTACAAAATTAATATATTCAAAAGTTGCTAAAATTTAAAAACACATTCATCTTTAGATATATAATTATATGTTTATTAAGTTTTTTTTAGTTAAATTGTATATAAAGAATTAGTTTACTCCTCTTGAGTTTTGAACATTTGCTGTTTAAAGAACACTTCTCTTATCATTAAACCTCACTCGAGTTGTTCACATAAAAAAAACCAAAAAAAATGTGCTCATAAAGAGAAAAATCTATGAAAACAAATAATAACAAATACAGTTAATTTTTACCAAATAAATATTTTTAAATAATGGTGCTTTACTCATCGATATCATTGACCTTTATATTTAAACACGATACTAAATGTATATGTTTAATATTTAATTTAAAATACTTTATTTACCAAAAATAAAAATTACAATAAGAAACCATAATGCGCTATCATATTTCAAGTTTCTTCTAAACAATAATTCATCACAAATAAACAAAAATCATATAAACATTCGAAACTTATAAAGATTAAAAAAATTAAAAAATATAACCACCTCTGCGAACTAAAAAAACATAAGATGAGGTGACAAAGAAAAAGACAATAATTTTAGAATTTAATGGGAGCCTTTATTTTCACAAAAAAAAATTAAAGAGAGTTGTTAACGGATCACAAATCCTAATTTCATGCATGCCATTTTCTAATATATTTCATACACTAATGTTAACTACTAAATTATCCAAAGGTATACTAAGTAATATTTTAACTAATGTTAACTACTAAATTATCCAAAGGTATACTAAGTAATATTTTAACTTGAATTTATGTAGTGTTTCTTGTCGGGTGACTTTAGCCTAAATTCTTTTTGTGTCCACTCTCACTTCTAGAATAAACAATTTATGTAAACTTTTATGGATTTGAGATTAAATTTTCATATTTTATATTATGATTTAGAAATGAAATACTTTGTAACGAAATAAAAACCATCTATCAACTTGCCCAAACATCGTGCTCCAGGGTAGCCTTAACGGATGTGTGAGCATCGCATAACATTTCTTCAAATGGTTAAGGCTTATCATGCAAAGTTATATAAAAAAATTTGATATAACATTTACCCATTCAAAATTTATATATTGGAACTTTACATATTTGGATTTGATAATATATAAAATATATTTAACAATTCACTATGAGATGAATTAATATAAGCGAATGGATTATTTATTTGAAAAATTGCCTCATACAATATATATATATTGTGAAAGATAAAATATATTTATTGTGAAAGCTATGTGTTAGGATTTGAAATCGTTAAATTTGATGTCATGGAATACTTAAATTTTTTAAGTGATAAACAATATTTGTTGGTGTAAAATTTAATTAATAAACAATATTTGTTGGTGTAAAATTTAATTAATAGGTATATTTTTAAGGAGAGCACGTGATAAAATGTTGATGCAAAATTTAATTAATAGGTACATTTTTAAGGAGAGTAAGTGATAAAATATTAGAGGGTGGAAAAATGGAAAATTGTTAATAATGAAGTAATGGTGAAGGAACTAATATGTGAGATGTTGAATTATGATAATATTGATGTTCTGATTATTATTTTAACTGAAAGTGAAACTATAAAGAAAATTCAAGTAGAGTTTGATGTCAAGGAAGAGAATTTTCAAAACATTCCCATAACATAGGGCATTACGTAAAAAATGGATCAATTTAAATATGTATATTACACATTCTATTTTAGGAATTCATACAAGAACTCAGTCCCCTATGGTCTTCGATATATATATAATCCACAAATCAATAATGTGCATTTGATATGTTGAAGATGGTCATCTAAGCCATCGTAAGAACAAGTAAATCCTAACTTAAATACATATATCTTCTTAGGAAATATCTAACCATAACCTAATGTTGCTTCTTGTCCTTACTAGAATCGCAACATTTGACATACATGCATGGCTTAAGATTTCCATTAAAGACATGAAGCCATTACATTGGCAGTCCTTTATAATGTTCCAAAAATAGTTAAAACATATTCCTTACATTCTATTTGATGCAATGAGTTTCATAATACCTAAACATTTTGTGCAAACGATTGGAGGGATTTCTAGAGAGAAACCACTTACCATTCAATCATTTTTTAATAATTCACGTAGGGGACTTAGGCCAATTTCCACCAATAATGGACCAACCTCTTTATGTATGAGAAAATATAGGGAGGTGTTTATGGACAACTTTTACCACTAAAATCAATTTGAAAAAACATTTTGACACTCATGAGTTGTGGGTACCTGGGCCCAATTTTGTTCGATATTGAAAAGCATTCACAATGTTATACTAATAGTAGATTACGAGAGCCTCCTTCAATCTAGGATTAACACATTCTTGTCCACCATACAGCACCAAAGTTTTTATGTGTTAGAGTAAATTTCATCCTAAAAGTGTTTGTGAAATTTTCATGTAATTTCCATGTCATAATATGTAAGCCAATCAAATTTCTTTAAATTTAAAAAGAGGTACAGGTAAATAATTTGGAGGGAAAAGAAGAAAACTACTTTTTTTTAATTGTATTTATGGATAATATCCTTATAGGTTTACTCAAATTTCAACTATAGAAACTAGTTGGATGTGGAATTAATTCCACATCCATCGACTATCCATTATGCATACTTTTGAGAAGACCCGCACTGATAAAAGTTGAATATATATTAAAAAACATGTTTTTTTTAATGTATATTCAACTTTTATCAATGTGGGTCTTCTCAAAAGTATGTATAATGGGTACTCATTGGATGTGGAATTTAATTGCATGTTCAACGAGTGCCTACAGTTAAAAAAATAATTTTCTTCTTTTCCCTCCAAAATTCACAATTTTTATTTTATTATTTTAATTATGATATTGTTATTTTTCTTTAGGAAGCCACTTATAGGCCAAAATTTCCTCCCCAATCCACCACTTCATAACAAACATTCTTGTTCACAACAATAACAACTACATGTTCCAATTCCTTAGTATGAAATGCCACATAATTCATAAATGGCTCAATAGTATACCAAGATGATGGCCACCAACTACAAAATATATATATATTTTTTTTATTTCTGTAGGTAAATGAGTTACATTGTCCTATAAAGGATGGGTTTACATCCAACTACTCAATGGTACTCTTAGAATGGTCATGTAAATTACATTCAAACTAGGAAGTTGCCCTCAAATTTTTCCAACATATGTCGTTGTGGGATTTCATAAATACGTCATTCCTCCATTGGACCAAACCCAACCAAATCATGTACCAATTCCACCAATACAATTCACTAACAAGGAAAAAAATATCCCTTAAGATAGATTGAGCATTGACTATACATAAATCCCAAGGAATGGCCTTAACAAGGTCTACCATTAACATTGGTAACATTGAACATAAAGCTTGATATTTATGGCAATGTGATATGCCATTACTATAGAAGGAATGTGAATCTCAGTATCATTCTCTTTTAAATGCTATAAAAAATGAAATATTCTACCTATATCTTACTACAAAAGAAAATAGAAACCCACTTATGATCTTTATCACTTTTACAATTATAACATCCAACCTCAAACTATAACTTGATTTACCATTTTCTGATATCAAAATTCTATATTTTCTTTATTCTTCTTTGTCCATATTACTTTTTCTACTACATATAGAGATGTCATTAGAGATGTAATTTTAATTTATTTCCATTTTATAACAATTTGTTTATCAAATACTTGTTTATTTCTTGAACTAAATAATTGGGTAACTCACTTAGTTTTCTTTTGTTAAGCAAAAATTAATATATAATTATTATGATAAGAACATTCAAAATTGAAATTGTAATTAAACTATATTATTATTATGTTACTCTAATTTGATTATGATAAAGAACATCCAAAGATATAAAATTTATTAAAACTATATTCATATTATGTTACTCTAAATTTGACATACTTACGGGTCCATAAATGAGCTATTCATGAAAAAATAAATTTAATTTACTTAATATTCTCAATTCAATTTAATGAAGTCTTTAGAATCATTTATAGTTAAATTTTAATATCTCATCTCAATTATAATGAAGGTTTTAGAATATTATTAGTTAAACCTTCACCAATAGTTATATTATCTTATAATAATTATATATAAATTTTTTATTTTAATAATTAATATATAAAAAAATTAGTATAATGGGAAAATCAGCAATTTATTTTATTAATATTAACATTAAATTTATTTAAATTCATATTTTCTTTAGATTAATAAGCGGTTCATAGAATCAACGTCAATTTCTAATTATGAAAATCTAATTATGAATGCTGATTGGTGTGACTCAGGTGAAATGTTTACATATCCTGACATGGCCATTTATTTGTAGTAACAGGTTAATCCGAGTCGTAACAAATTTGAGAGGTTCAGAGGAATTATTAATGAAATGAATGCTTCTTTAACTTGGCAGCAATATTACCGTTATTATTCGAGAATGATAAGTATATGGTGCAGATGAGATGACGAGGGTAGCCAGCTTTTACTTCACTACAAACAGTTATCCGTTATGTCGCGTTCAGATACAAATATCTAATCAGATAATGGAATCCAGTGAAAAAAGAACGCCATCTCTGCATGCAACTTAGCTGCACATGCATTCCACTGAGAATAGACCTATGAGACCAGGCAAGTCAGAGGAACGTCACCCATCTGCTCAGATATTGCCCAGGTTCATTCAATACTGTCCAAAAATTTATGTGACAGTGACACTCAAAATTCTAAAACTCTACCACTATAGCCCAAATTTCTAAAAATTTCAACCAGATTCTAACCTACTCTCTCTATTTGTCTGTACGTGATGAAATCATGAGGACCTGCCTGCCATGACAGATTCCTAGAACAAGAGATCCTACGAGAATCGGCACGTTTGGCACTATAAGACAATGAACCGAGTTCTTTTCAGCGTACAAATAGAGCACAGTCGCCACATACTCACAAGAGGCCAAACTTCATATTATCTCGGATCTCCATAAATCATATTTAACTTCAAATTCTCCCGGACATTGGCTGCTCTCCTTAGATGTCGATTTTCTGTCACGTATTTCAAAAGTAGAATCTGGTAGGTAATTCGCATATATATATATATATATCATACGTATGACTATATCTATAGATGATCACTTCTTTATTTCTAAATAATAGTTACCTGAAACTACTTGTAATTTGCTGATATGGTCAAAGTTTCATTATTCACTTACATACAGGTGTTTTTTTAATTCTTTTCGGTATAGTTAATGTTTGCTTTATGAGAAAGGATGTAATGTATTTGACATTGAGGAGATGTTGTAAAATATATTACTGCGAATATTTTGATTCATTGAAAATTACTCAATAATAACAAAAAAATATAATTAACAATATATAAAATATAAAATAAAATTATTAATATATAATTATCTAACTTAACATATTTGGACATTTAATAATTATATAAAAATAAAAAATAAAATTAATAATTATATTATTAATAATTAAATTTATTTAAAAATTTATTTTTAGAGGATATATATTTTGAGGGTCTAAAGAGATTAAAAATATTTAACTGAAGATATTTATTCATTTCATTAAAATTAGTTAATTCAAAAAATTGTAATTAATATTCTACGTATATAAATATTCAAATAGCTTAACACACTTCTACATTTACATTATGTATTCTTATAAATTATTTTAATCAAAAAATTATAAAACTCCTTAACATTAAATTGGTGAAAAACATTTATATTTTTACACATGTTTTATTTGGGTAGAGAGATAATGAAATTCCATACTTTTGGGGTGAAAAACATTTATAATGTTACACATGTTTTGTTTACGGGAGAGATAATGAAATTCTATATTTTTGGGTTGGCACACTATTGGAAAATGTCAAACCAGGCAGTAACTCCTCAACCAAAATTGATTCGTATTTTATTCCTTTAGGTAGATCTTTATTATATACATGAGGGAGAGATTGTTCACTTCATCTCCCGATCACTATTCATATTACTTATTTATTTATTTACATTATATTCACCCAATCGTGATGATTAGGTGTTGACATTCCCCCCACTAATCTGAAGGGATGTTGAAGAGTCCAAGCATCATTCTGAATCATTCAAGTTTTTCTCTTCCAAGCGCTTTGGTGAAGATGTCTGCAATTTGCTCATTAGTGGAACCATGATGGAGATGGATTGTTTTGGCCTCAACATGATGTCGAATCAGATGATATTTAGTGTTGACGTGCTTCGTTCGATCATGGAACTTTGGGTTCTTGGCCAACTTTATTGCAAAGGTATTGTCAATCATGAGTGGAGTTGATTGTATTTGTTTTACCTGCAAATCTTCAAGAATTTTCCTGAGCCACACAATTTCTTTTG
>APFE031071213.1:105803-117189 GCA_000404065.3 Pinus taeda
TCTAAATACACTCAAGCATACAGCTGTATGCCTTCAAAAGTTGATGAAAAACTATGTGTGACACACACAAATGGATGACATGTTGCACATCTAGATTATGACACATGGAACACCCAAGGATGACACATGGCACACCAAAGCTAACATATCACACTAAACACTAAAATGGCATAATGACAGAATAACATATGTCATGGCAATAGGTTGATGTGGCACCACATGGTCCAACAATAAGCTACCCCACGAGCCTTCTAGATAGCCTATATGGTCCTAACCTTATCTCATGCGTTGTGGGTGCACCAATTTTGGTTTTGGTGGGCTAAGGTTTCACATGGGTACATTATTTAAATGTGATATCTCATAAAATATTATAAGGTGGATACAGTATATTATATTATATACAACAAATCATGTAATATTCTGAAATCATGCAAACAAGTGAAGTTGAACTCTTGACCTCCTCCATATAAAACATATTCCTTAATGCTCCACCGCAACTTGACCTTGTGATGTATTAGGTCCATATTTTCTTTTATAGTGTAGTTTTATAAAGAGTTTTACAGAATAAATGTCATATAGCCTCGATTTGTTTTTTGGAAGAAGAAAATGCGAAGCATATTCCAATAGTCCTACAGTCTTCTTAAGAGGGTCTTAAGGTCTTAAAGGAATTTATACTATAGGTTGGAGAACAATGTTGATGTAAGAAGTCATTTGAAGTGTTTTGCATCATTTTAATCGGTTAGTTTCTCATTTAAAGTGGACCTAAAGACATATCCCAGTAAGGGTGAAATTTGTTACAACTTGCTCTTATTGTTCTTTCTTACCGTTGCTTATTCTAAAAGATCATTCTTTTATTTTCTCATTAAAATTTATTAATAAAGTTAATAGAAGTTACAATTAGCATACAAAAACAATTCAAACATTAATTGTAGATCAATTATATATGGTATTTTTTGAGTCATAAGGTGGAAACCATTAACAACATTCATTTCATCTAAACCTTCAATCTTAACTAGTTGACTACTAGTACAACAAGACTCTTTACTAATAATACATGTATTTGAATCAATAGAAGATTCCTTTTCAAATATGTTTGCTAGAGTGGTATATTCTTCCCGTTTAGAAAATTCCAAAGATTCATTCTTTTCATTTCCTATACACAAATCCTTATCATCTTGTACCATATTGGAATCTAACTATTTGGAATTATAGTTAAGATGTTTTGAAATTAAAGCTTCTGTAATATAACCATTGAACATATACGAGTACAAAATATAATAAGTAGAATATGAAAGCATTTGAAAAGAATCTCATGAGGAAAACAATGCTTTTGAAAGGAAACTTTTCTTGTATTATAATATCCATGTCTAATTCCTATTTGGAATATTATATATTTATATCTTCTCCTATATTTAATTAATCAACACCTATGGTGTGATCTACATAATTGGTTCATTGTAAATGGATAAAAGTGAGAGAAAATCATGAGGATATTCAAAATGAGAACATTCAAGAGCTCATTTTAATGGAAAATAATTAGAAACATCAATGATGGAATTATTAGAAAGTTTCTCTTGAATCTCTTTAGCCAAATTAAGAGAATAGTTTTCAATGTTATGAACACAAATTTTAGATCCATCTCTTTCATTCCTGAGTTGGTGGTTATAGAATTGAAGAACTTTCTTCGACATTAATCGAAAATTCTTCTTTCTTCTATTCTTGGATAATTGAAACCAAGTTATTTACACAAGAGGATTCATCCTCATCGAAAGGATTACCAAAATTTGTGTCTTCTTTGCTTGAAATCTCATGTCTCCTATGATCCACATCTATGAGAGGGAAGAAACTTGACAAACTACAACTTCCCAATACTTGGAATTTTCAAGTAAGTCCACATAATAATATGAATAGTTATTAATAGATGATTCAAATTCATTAATGATCAGTTGATTATTTTTATTAGATAGAGAAATAAGATATTGACACTATTCACTAATAGAAGGCATATAATTTAAAAAAAATTATGGAACATATATATAGGCCTTGCAAAAAAATATTGAAATGGTTCTTGTGGTTTTATCCTAAGATTATTCAATTCATTGTCCAATTTATTACAATCATGATTTTCAAAATCAAATAAAAACTCATCTATAAATTGCTCCAATGCATGAATAGAATTATTTGTCAATGTATCATACCAACTCTTAGCTTTACCTTTGAAAGTAAGCATAAATAACCTACACATAACATCTTCATGAAGAATATTATGAGAAATACAATTTTCAATAAATTTGGAAGCATGTTCAAATGTGGATGTTTTAATTTCACCATCAAGTTTAACTTTCGATAATAATTTAACCATCTTTAAAGGATTGTTATATCATACACATCCAAAAACACATCTCCAAATAGGGGTTTGGGAGGGAACCATTAATAATAAAAAAACATTAAAAAGAGTAGCTTCATAGGGTCATCTTGTCATGTGGCCCTCCTTCTAGTGTCAATTGTTTATAAGCTCAAAAATATATCCTATAATATAGGATCATCACCTAATCAAGGTCAAGTTATGCCTATACTCATTAGGTGTGGTGATGGTCACAAGTGTATCGGTCCAGTTTCTACTGAACGTATTGCTCCTACAAAGGGGACTTCCAAATATGCTTCCCTAAACCTAAATGGAATCTAATCTAATAATAGAATTACAACTAACTAATCTATGTAAATCTACCTCATATGATGCATCTAACTATTGCAATAGGGATAAAAAATGCAGCTCATAGTATCCTCATTGTGAGTCGAAACACTTTAAACATAAGATGTTGAGAGGAAGATAAACTTACTTAGACAAGAAATAGTTCATTTCTTCAGCAACTTGTTAGGTACAATGTATAACATAACTTATAGAATATTACATTAACATTTAAAATAAGGATAATTCAATTCAAAGATTTAAAATAGTTCCTAATCTTAGAAATGAATATTATAACACATTTAGAATAAAATTTCAGAATAATCCACACATCTTTATTGAGAATGTCTTTTCACTAATCATAAGATTAAATCATTAATTTAAATTTAGATAATTGTGTACAAAATTCAATATTATATTGTTCAACCAAAGGAAACAATAACATTAGAAATATACATGATAATAGTATACAAGTCTGACTTATTCTACATGTCCTTTCTTTCTAGATCATCAGTTCTTTCTCTATCCTTGATAGTGGTACACATCTCAATTCTAGATCGCAACCTTCAACTGTAGTTCTATAAAAATTCCCATGATAATGCAAGGCTCTCCTTCTACTAGTGTAGTCTCCTTTATGTATTCAACTCTTTTCCTCTTTTGGCAATAGTGCACAAGTATGAATTCCAAAATTTCCAACCCCTTCAAGTAATGTGAGAGCTCCTTTTACAATAAAATAAAATGTTTTCTCAAAATTTTCTTTTCACTCAAAAATGAATTAGATGTTTATAAATTAATTTGAGAGAGCGAGATATTAAAAAAAATACAATTTTAAATCATCGTGTTTTCCAACCTTTCTTTCTTTTCCAATTCAAAATGTAAATCTTAATTGAAGACCCTAAAGTTTATAAAGATCCTTCACATTAACTTCTTCATACTTGAAATTTATTTCAAAATAAAAGAAAATGCCTTAATTATACACACAATATAAAATAAAAAAATACAAAGGTTAAAAAATCACCCATTAATATAAAAGAAAAAAAAGTAATGGACGAATAAATTTGTCTTTCTTTAATTTATTTTCTTAACTATTTTAATTTAGTTTATTAAAGAAATGTCTAAATTTTAAAGATTTGCAGAATATTTTTTTTTCTTAAATTTGCCAAAATCCTAAATATGTGGGAAAAATTTTATTAATGCATATATTTTATAAAACAATATCATTAATAAAAAGTAAATTATTAACGAAGTATAAATTAAATAAAAATAATAAATAAAACTACGAAAAATAATAAATATGATAATTGAAATACAAAGTATTTTCTTCATTTAAATAGTTTATTTACAAATCAATATATTCAAAAAAGTATGCTAAATAAAACATTCATCTTTAGGATAAATATAAATTTATATTTTATTAAGTTTTTAGTTAATGTATTAAAGAATATATTTACCTCCTCTAGTTTGAACCAGTGACTTTTTAAAAGAAACACATTCTCTTTAATCATTACCTCACTCGAGTTGTATCAATAAAAAGAAAACAAAAAAAAAATGTCTCCATAAAAGAGAAAAATCTATTAAAACAAATAATAAAAAATAATTAATTTTAACCAAAATAAAATATTTGTAAATAATGGTGCTTTACTCAAATCGAATATCATTGACCTTTATATTTTTTAAAAACATACTAAAATGTATATGTTTAATATTTAATTAAAATACTTTAATTTACCAAAAAAATATAAAATTACAAATAAAACATAATGCTAATCATATTTTCAAAGTTTCATTCTAAACAATAAATTCATCACAGAATAAACAAAAATCAATAATAAAACATTTCGAAACTTATAAAGAATTAAAAAAATTAAAAAATATAACCACCTCTGCGAACTAAAAAAACATAAGATGAGGTGACAAAGAAAAAGACAATAATTTTAGAATTTAATGGGAGCCTTTATTTTCACAAAAAAAAATTAAAGAGAGTTGTTAACGGATCACAAATCCTAATTTCATGCATGCCATTTTCTAATATATTTCATACACTAATGTTAACTACTAAATTATCCAAAGGTATACTAAGTAATATTTTAACTAATGTTAACTACTAAATTATCCAAAGGTATACTAAGTAATATTTTAACTTGAATTTATGTAGTGTTTCTTGTCGGGTGACTTTAGCCTAAATTCTTTTTGTGTCCACTCTCACTTCTAGAATAAACAATTTATGTAAACTTTTATGGATTTGAGATTAAATTTTCATATTTTATATTATGATTTAGAAATGAAATACTTTGTAACGAAATAAAAACCATCTATCAACTTGCCCAAACATCGTGCTCCAGGGTAGCCTTAACGGATGTGTGAGCATCGCATAACATTTCTTCAAATGGTTAAGGCTTATCATGCAAAGTTATATAAAAAAATTTGATATAACATTTACCCATTCAAAATTTATATATTGGAACTTTACATATTTGGATTTGATAATATATAAAATATATTTAACAATTCACTATGAGATGAATTAATATAAGCGAATGGATTATTTATTTGAAAAATTGCCTCATACAATATATATATATTGTGAAAGATAAAATATATTTATTGTGAAAGCTATGTGTTAGGATTTGAAATCGTTAAATTTGATGTCATGGAATACTTAAATTTTTTAAGTGATAAACAATATTTGTTGGTGTAAAATTTAATTAATAAACAATATTTGTTGGTGTAAAATTTAATTAATAGGTATATTTTTAAGGAGAGCACGTGATAAAATGTTGATGCAAAATTTAATTAATAGGTACATTTTTAAGGAGAGTAAGTGATAAAATATTAGAGGGTGGAAAAATGGAAAATTGTTAATAATGAAGTAATGGTGAAGGAACTAATATGTGAGATGTTGAATTATGATAATATTGATGTTCTGATTATTATTTTAACTGAAAGTGAAACTATAAAGAAAATTCAAGTAGAGTTTGATGTCAAGGAAGAGAATTTTCAAAACATTCCCATAACATAGGGCATTACGTAAAAAATGGATCAATTTAAATATGTATATTACACATTCTATTTTAGGAATTCATACAAGAACTCAGTCCCCTATGGTCTTCGATATATATATAATCCACAAATCAATAATGTGCATTTGATATGTTGAAGATGGTCATCTAAGCCATCGTAAGAACAAGTAAATCCTAACTTAAATACATATATCTTCTTAGGAAATATCTAACCATAACCTAATGTTGCTTCTTGTCCTTACTAGAATCGCAACATTTGACATACATGCATGGCTTAAGATTTCCATTAAAGACATGAAGCCATTACATTGGCAGTCCTTTATAATGTTCCAAAAATAGTTAAAACATATTCCTTACATTCTATTTGATGCAATGAGTTTCATAATACCTAAACATTTTGTGCAAACGATTGGAGGGATTTCTAGAGAGAAACCACTTACCATTCAATCATTTTTTAATAATTCACGTAGGGGACTTAGGCCAATTTCCACCAATAATGGACCAACCTCTTTATGTATGAGAAAATATAGGGAGGTGTTTATGGACAACTTTTACCACTAAAATCAATTTGAAAAAACATTTTGACACTCATGAGTTGTGGGTACCTGGGCCCAATTTTGTTCGATATTGAAAAGCATTCACAATGTTATACTAATAGTAGATTACGAGAGCCTCCTTCAATCTAGGATTAACACATTCTTGTCCACCATACAGCACCAAAGTTTTTATGTGTTAGAGTAAATTTCATCCTAAAAGTGTTTGTGAAATTTTCATGTAATTTCCATGTCATAATATGTAAGCCAATCAAATTTCTTTAAATTTAAAAAGAGGTACAGGTAAATAATTTGGAGGGAAAAGAAGAAAACTACTTTTTTTTAATTGTATTTATGGATAATATCCTTATAGGTTTACTCAAATTTCAACTATAGAAACTAGTTGGATGTGGAATTAATTCCACATCCATCGACTATCCATTATGCATACTTTTGAGAAGACCCGCACTGATAAAAGTTGAATATATATTAAAAAACATGTTTTTTTTAATGTATATTCAACTTTTATCAATGTGGGTCTTCTCAAAAGTATGTATAATGGGTACTCATTGGATGTGGAATTTAATTGCATGTTCAACGAGTGCCTACAGTTAAAAAAATAATTTTCTTCTTTTCCCTCCAAAATTCACAATTTTTATTTTATTATTTTAATTATGATATTGTTATTTTTCTTTAGGAAGCCACTTATAGGCCAAAATTTCCTCCCCAATCCACCACTTCATAACAAACATTCTTGTTCACAACAATAACAACTACATGTTCCAATTCCTTAGTATGAAATGCCACATAATTCATAAATGGCTCAATAGTATACCAAGATGATGGCCACCAACTACAAAATATATATATATTTTTTTTATTTCTGTAGGTAAATGAGTTACATTGTCCTATAAAGGATGGGTTTACATCCAACTACTCAATGGTACTCTTAGAATGGTCATGTAAATTACATTCAAACTAGGAAGTTGCCCTCAAATTTTTCCAACATATGTCGTTGTGGGATTTCATAAATACGTCATTCCTCCATTGGACCAAACCCAACCAAATCATGTACCAATTCCACCAATACAATTCACTAACAAGGAAAAAAATATCCCTTAAGATAGATTGAGCATTGACTATACATAAATCCCAAGGAATGGCCTTAACAAGGTCTACCATTAACATTGGTAACATTGAACATAAAGCTTGATATTTATGGCAATGTGATATGCCATTACTATAGAAGGAATGTGAATCTCAGTATCATTCTCTTTTAAATGCTATAAAAAATGAAATATTCTACCTATATCTTACTACAAAAGAAAATAGAAACCCACTTATGATCTTTATCACTTTTACAATTATAACATCCAACCTCAAACTATAACTTGATTTACCATTTTCTGATATCAAAATTCTATATTTTCTTTATTCTTCTTTGTCCATATTACTTTTTCTACTACATATAGAGATGTCATTAGAGATGTAATTTTAATTTATTTCCATTTTATAACAATTTGTTTATCAAATACTTGTTTATTTCTTGAACTAAATAATTGGGTTAATCACTTATTTTTCCTTTTAGTTAAGCAAATAATTAATATATAATTATTATGATAAAGAACATCAAAATATGAAATTTATTAAAACTATATTATTATTATGTTACTCTAATTTATTATGATAAAGAACATCAAAATATAAAATTTATTAAAACTATATTATTATTATGTTACTCTAAATTTGACATATACGGGTCCATAAATGAAATATTCATGAAAAAATAAATTTAAATTATTAATAATCCTCAATTCAATTTAATGAAGGTTTTAGAAATATTTATTAGTTAAATTATTAATATCTCATCTCAATTTAATGAAGGTTTAGAAATATTTATTAGTTAAACCTTCACACTAGTGTAATAAATTTTATTTTTTATTAATAATAATATATAAAAAATTATTTTTTATTAATAATAATATATATAAAAAAATAGTTATAATGGAAATAGCAATTATTTATAATATTTAACATTTAAATTTATTTAAATTAATATTTTTTTTAATTAATAGCTTCATAGAATCAACGTCAATTTCTAATTATGAAAATCTAATTATGAATGCTGATTGGTGTGACTCAGGTGAAATGTTTACATATCCTGACATGGCCATTTATTTGTAGTAACAGGTTAATCCGAGTCGTAACAAATTTGAGAGGTTCAGAGGAATTATTAATGAAATGAATGCTTCTTTAACTTGGCAGCAATATTACCGTTATTATTCGAGAATGATAAGTATATGGTGCAGATGAGATGACGAGGGTAGCCAGCTTTTACTTCACTACAAACAGTTATCCGTTATGTCGCGTTCAGATACAAATATCTAATCAGATAATGGAATCCAGTGAAAAAAGAACGCCATCTCTGCATGCAACTTAGCTGCACATGCATTCCACTGAGAATAGACCTATGAGACCAGGCAAGTCAGAGGAACGTCACCCATCTGCTCAGATATTGCCCAGGTTCATTCAATACTGTCCAAAAATTTATGTGACAGTGACACTCAAAATTCTAAAACTCTACCACTATAGCCCAAATTTCTAAAAATTTCAACCAGATTCTAACCTACTCTCTCTATTTGTCTGTACGTGATGAAATCATGAGGACCTGCCTGCCATGACAGATTCCTAGAACAAGAGATCCTACGAGAATCGGCACGTTTGGCACTATAAGACAATGAACCGAGTTCTTTTCAGCGTACAAATAGAGCACAGTCGCCACATACTCACAAGAGGCCAAACTTCATATTATCTCGGATCTCCATAAATCATATTTAACTTCAAATTCTCCCGGACATTGGCTGCTCTCCTTAGATGTCGATTTTCTGTCACGTATTTCAAAAGTAGAATTGGTGGTAATTCGCATAATAAATATATATATATATATTATATATATAGATGACACCTTCTTGAA
Organism: Pinus taeda; assembly: GCA_000404065.3. Classification (NCBI taxonomy): domain Eukaryota; kingdom Viridiplantae; phylum Streptophyta; class Pinopsida; order Pinales; family Pinaceae; genus Pinus; species Pinus taeda. The sequence continues at coordinate 115,020 of APFE031071213.1, forward strand.
TTCATAAATAAAATAGTTAACCCTGGAAACTACTTGTAAATTCTCTGATTGGTCAAGTTCATTATTAACTTACATAATAGTGTTTTTTAATCTTTTTCAGGTTAAGATAATTGTTCTGCTTTTATGGGAAGATGTAAGTATTGACATTGAGGAGATGTTGTAAAATTATATTATGCGAAAATATTTGATTCATTGAAATACACATAATAACAAAAAAATTAATTAAAAATTATAAAATATAAAATAAAATATTAATTATAATTATTAATTAAAATATTTGGACTATTTAATTATTATATAAAAATAAAATAAAAAATTAAATAATTATAAATTATAATAATTAAATTTATTTAAATTTATTTTTAGACATAATATATTTTGAGGTCTAAAGAGATAAAAATTTTTAAAATGAAATATTTAATTCATTTTAAAATTAGTTAATTCAAAATTTTAAATTAATAATCTATATTATTATAAATATTCAAATAGCTTAACACACTTCTACATTTACATTATGTATTCTTATAAATTATTTTAATCAAAAAATTATAAAACTCCTTAACATTAAATTGGTGAAAAACATTTATATTTTTACACATGTTTTATTTGGGTAGAGAGATAATGAAATTCCATACTTTTGGGGTGAAAAACATTTATAATGTTACACATGTTTTGTTTACGGGAGAGATAATGAAATTCTATATTTTTGGGTTGGCACACTATTGGAAAATGTCAAACCAGGCAGTAACTCCTCAACCAAAATTGATTCGTATTTTATTCCTTTAGGTAGATCTTTATTATATACATGAGGGAGAGATTGTTCACTTCATCTCCCGATCACTATTCATATTACTTATTTATTTATTTACATTATATTCACCCAATCGTGATGATTAGGTGTTGACATTCCCCCCACTAATCTGAAGGGATGTTGAAGAGTCCAAGCATCATTCTGAATCATTCAAGTTTTTCTCTTCCAAGCGCTTTGGTGAAGATGTCTGCAATTTGCTCATTAGTGGAACCATGATGGAGATGGATTGTTTTGGCCTCAACATGATGTCGAATCAGATGATATTTAGTGTTGACGTGCTTCGTTCGATCATGGAACTTTGGGTTCTTGGCCAACTTTATTGCAAAGGTATTGTCAATCATGAGTGGAGTTGATTGTATTTGTTTTACCTGCAAATCTTCAAGAATTTTCCTGAGCCACACAATTTCTTTTGTTGCTTCAATTGCTACCATGTATTCTACTTCTGTTGTGGAATCTGCTGGAACTGATTTTTTGCGTGATCTCGAGGAGACAGCTCTTGATCCAAGACTCATAGCATATCCTGAAGTAGATACCCTAGTTTCTTTGTCTCCATTAAAGTCTGAATTAGAGTATCCAATCAAGCTGAAGTCATCCACCTATGTATACTTATTCCAAAGTCTTGAGTTCTCTTCAAGTACCTTAGAACCTTTTTTGCAACAGATCAATGTCCCTCACAAGGCTTTTGCATAAACCTGGAGAGGATTCCAATAGAAAACGAAATATTTTGTTCGGTAGTAGTCAGGTAGTTGAGACTTCCTACAAGCTATCTATACTTTGTTGCATCCACAAATTCTTTTCCTTCAATAGATGTGAGCTTTAAGTTTTGTTCCATTGGAGTAGTAAGAGGATTACATTCTATCATGCCAAACATGTTCAACAGATCTCCAATGTATTTTTTTTTAGAAAGAAATATGGACTTCAGATGTTGGGTTACTTCAATACTAAGATAGTAGTGAACATAGCCCAAATCAGTCATTTCAAAACTTTTCCCGAATTCCTTCTTTAGGGATGCAATGTAGCTTTCATTGTTCCCTGTCATCAAAAGATCATCTACATATAACACAAGATATACCACTATTTTGCCAACTTTCTTGACAAATAAAGTTGCATCATCAAGATCATAATGTTTGAAATTGAGTTTCAGAAGATGCTCAGTTAGTTTTTCATACCAGGCTCGTGGTGCTTGTTTGAGGCCATAGAAGGGCTTCACAAGTTTTCATACTTTATGTTCATGTCCTTTCATAGCAAATCCTTCAGGCTGGGACATAAAAACATTCTCTTTTAGATCTCCATTCAAGAAGGCAGTTTTTACATCCATTTGATGGACTTTCCAACCATTCTGAGCTGCTAGGGCAAAGA
>APFE031071213.1:117909-132639 GCA_000404065.3 Pinus taeda
CCCTTCCTTCTGTGCAAAAACTTTTGCCACAAACTTGGCTTTGTGCTTGTCAAGTGAGCCATCAGCTTTATACTTGTTCTTGTAGACCCACTTGCAGCCAATTGGTTTGGTTCCTAATGGAGGATCAACCAGCTTCCAAGTGGCGTTCTTTATGAGGGCATCATACTCCTTTTGCATCGCTTCTTTCCATTCATCATAAGAAGCAGCTTCTTTGAGGGAAGTTGGTTCAAAATCCGTAGACAAGTTAAATTCACAATCATAAGAAACATCCATATCAATAGGTGAATTAGAGTCATCTACATCACCTCCATTTTGCCAATTTGAATTTTTAGTTCATATCTTTACAACTTCATCAGGATGAACACTTTCAAGTGTCTTTGTCAGCCACTTTGGGAGACCTTTCTCAGATGGTCCAGGCTGCTCTGTTGATTGAGTTGGGACTGAATCAAGATTGAGTCTCCCAATTCTATTAATCACATCACTTAAAGCATCATCCGTTGTTGGGGTTTCATGCGGGGGAGAGTGTTCTTCAGAAGAAGATTCCACATGTTGATCTAGTATAGGAATCCCCCCTTCAAGATGTGGAATTTGATTATCAAATTCTTGAAATGCTTTTGCATTTGCAAATATATCCAAGCGATCAAGTTTCCGCTCAACAACATTGTCAGCTTTCGATGATTCAATAAAAATTACATCTCTAGATACAACAAACTTTTTATTTACTTCATCATAGAGACGATATGCTTTGGAGGTGTTTGAATACCCCAGGAAGATACACTTATGACTTCTAGCACCAAGTTTGTATCTATGTATCTTTGGTATCAAGGCATAACAGGTGGAACCAAAGACCATGAGATGCTTTACTGAAGGAACATGTCCATACCAGATTTCATATGGAGTCTTGTTTCTAATAGCATGAGATGGACATGTACTCTTTATATATGCAGCACATAGAACAGCATCAGCCCAAAACATTATCTTTACATTTTTTAAGAAGAGCATGGATCATACCATATTTAAGATTGTCCTATTCATTCTTTCAGCAACACTATTCTGTTGGGGATTATAAGGCATAGTTGTTTGATGTTTGATCCCATGTTGGCAAAGATAGTTTTCAAATTCATTTGATGTGTATTATTTTCCATTATCAGTGTGAATAGACCCAATATGAGATTATGCATCATTTTCAATCCATTTATGAAAATTCTTGAATGTTTGAAAAGCATCAGATTTGTTCTTCAATAAATAAACCCAACACATTTTGGTATAGTCATCAATAAATGTCATCATATATTTATTTCCATTTGCAGAAGGAGCAGGCATTGAACCACATAAATATGAATGAATGACTTCAAGTTTTCTATGTGCTCTTGAATGTGAATCATGAAAAGACTATTTGTTATGCTTTCCTAGAATGCAAGCATCACATTGCTTAAGTTTCCTAGGAATTGTAGGCAAACCAGCAATACCATTTTTCTTCAACAAGCGGAGGCTGTCATAGTTAAAATGTCCAAGTCTAGCATTCCATAATAAACTTGATGGAAGTGTACCTTCTTCATGATGAGAATTGTATGAGAAATGTTGTGCATGAGCAGAGGTTCCTTGCAGCTTGAGAAGCCTTTCTTCTTCTATCCCCCTCATGACAAGTGAGTGGTAAGATGCTTTTCTTACCTCAAGCTTTCCATCAAACATATGAATGGAGTGACCTTGCTGGCAGATGTGGACCAAAGACAACAACTTTCTCTTCATCTGTGGGAGATATAGAACATGGTGCAGAAGAAAGTCTGGAAGACCAGGCAATTTAAGCCTGATTATGCCAAGCCCTGATGGCTTGATTTTTGATTGGTCTGCAAAGTATACTGCTCCATCAACATTGTTAGTAAATTCTTCAAAATAATATTTTCTATGAGTCATGTGGCAAGTTTCTCCTGAGTCAAGCAACCAATAATTTTTCCAAGAAGCAAGTGAAGCATTAAATAAATCTTCATTTTCTCCAATATTACATTGTGCCACAACATAGTGAGCGGATTCAGGTGCTTTACCTTTGTCTGTATCATCAGTTTTACCTTTCTGTTGGTTTCTTTGCTGCTCATTTTTGTCCCATGGTAACTTGCATGTAGAGGCATCATGTGATCCATTTCTTTTGTAGTGTATGCAATGAAAATCTGCCTTTTCTCCTTGAGAGTGTCTACCCCCCCTGCCTCTAAAATATCTTCCTCTTCCTCTTCAGCCACCTCTTCCTCTGGAAGAATATTTAGCAAGATTCTTTTCTTTATGAGCAAGGCACACAGCCTCTTCAGAATATTCAGGCGCTGTCTTGTTTCCAAAAGCTTTCTCTCTTTCAGCAAAATTTTTCACAAGAGAGTCAAAGGTGATATCTTTGAGATTACCATTTGCTTGCAGTGACTCAAGATAATTGGAGTAAGTAGGATAAAGTGCCTTGAGAAAAGTGATAAGAGGAATATCGAATTCAACTTTAGTGGATTTGATATCATGCATTATAGACTTTACTTCAGATGAAAGGGTAAGAGGATCATTATTTTACAGTTCAAAAGTGAAGAGTTTAATCGTGAGTTGAACAACTTCAAGTGCAGAATGTGAGTCATAGAGTTCTTTTAGCTTTTGTAAGCCCTCAAAAGTGGTTAAAAATGTCGAAATATGGTGACTCACCTCTTCATTTACAGATGTTGCGATTAATGCATAAGCTTTACTATTCTTGCTTTCCCAAATGACGAGCTCTTTGTCTGATGTAGGCTATTTTGGCTCTATGTCTCCATCTCTGACACAAACTTCTTTCCACAACTCATTGAAAATGAGAGTGTGTTTTATCATCCGAGACCACTCAGGATAGTTCTCGTTGCCAGTGAGAACTATTCCCACAATAGATATGATTGAATGCATACTATAAAAAAATAATTATGCTGGCAAAAATCTATGTACTGTAAAAATACTTATGTTGATAGAAAAATACTTCTGCCAATATACAGTAAAATTGTACTTTTGGTAGTATTTTTTTTTTAAATTACAATTCAAAGAGGCATTGGTATGACAATACTATATTGAAATATAGTACTATAATGAAAAAACTTAGAGTATTGAAACATAGTACTATTGTGCACAAGGTCTCATGCATAGCCATTACAAGATATCACACCAATGCATGAATAGTGTAACCATGGACTTTCAAAACATTTTTCTTTCAACGCACAACATACCACTCAATCACACCATTTATGCCATTCAATGCACCTTCACGATGTTCCCACACATTGCACTCTTCAATTAAAGGTTGAGAGGCATTACACTGTGTTAAAGCGCTAAAGAATTTAAATCAGTCACCTTGATTAACTCCTCGATTAAACTGTTCCTCTTGCCACCAGCACCGACCCCTTCCGTTTTGAAATGTCAATGAAAGACAGTCGATACATCTTCAGCAAAACTGGACTGAAAACATGTCAAACAAGCAAGCAGACTTGTGTGAAGCATTGTTGTATAATACCACGTCAAATAGGAAAATGCATAACATAATGGAATGGAGGTCTCGCATAGTAGCAGGTCTCGATTCAGTTAATCTAACGCGCAGTGGCAAGTCTCAGTTCAGTTCATGTAACGCGCAGTAGCAGGTCTCGGTTTAGTTCATGTAACACGCAGGCTCACGATGTCCCATGAACTCTACTGGAACTAGCAAACTATTTGTTTCATGCATAGTTCTATGTCCCATGAATACCAAGAGATCATCAAGGAACACAGCAAGAGGTCTCACTATGCAAACTGGAGGAGCAGCGTATGGAGGGAGCAATGTTCAGATGTTTATGAGCAGCGAAAATAATGGTGAATAGCAGGTGTAGCAGCAGGCTCTGAAACCTACCACAGATTATATGAGAGCTGGTTGTGCATTAGAGCAAAGGGCAATGTATATATGGGAAACTGAATTCGATCAGATGGGCAAGTGTGAATTCTGCAAAATAGGTAAAACATAGGTAGAAACTGATATCAGGAGTTACAAAAAACCTAGTTTTGAGAGCTGGCTCTGATAACAATGTCAGACTAGGTAGTAACTCCTCAACCAAAATTGATTTGTATTTTATTCCTTCATGTAGGTCTTTATTATATACATGAGGGAGAGATTGTTCACTTCATCTCCTGATGACTGTTCATATTACTTATTTATTTATTTACATTATATTCACCCAATCCAGATGATTAGGTGTCAACAAAAATTTATATATATATATATATAATATATTATGTGTGTGTGTGTGTGTGTGTGTGTGTGTGTGTGTGTGTGTGTGTGGTGTGTGATTTTATTTTTATATTGAATATGTATAATACTGATTTTTTTATTTGTTAATTTTTTTTTTAAATTAAGATGAGTTTATTTTAGAGTAGAGTTTCATCATTTTAATTTAAATACTAATAATTATTATTAAGTAAATGGTAGGGATTTAATCTTCATGTAATATTATAAAATATTTTTAGTGGTATTCATAAATTAAAGGTTGAGATTTATCACCAAAATATTTACGCGCTTTTTTCCTTTTTAATTAAATGTATTAATTAAAAATAATAATATGAACAAGTGGCATGTGAAATGAGTTATAGCTTCATGGGCATATGGTAACTTCGAAATAGTTATGCCAAATACATTAAATAAAAAGATGTCATATGAACAAGCGTCATGTGAACTAAGTTATGGTTTTCTGAGCATATGGTATTGATATGGTATGATCTTGGGTCACGGTATTGTAAAAAAACCTATTTACAAATTAAAAGTTGTCATGGTAAAGTGAGGGTGAGTCCCCATGATTCAAAATATTGTTACATGTTTTTAATAATAATAATAATGTAGTTAATTTTTAGTTAGCCTTTTGGGGCAACTCAATTGGCAATTGTTGTGTTATGAAGTATTGTGTAAGCCATGAGATTCAAGGTTCAGATCTCTTATGGCTAAAGGCAATGAAAAAAAGAGATATATATATATATATAATATATATATATATATATATATATAATATATATATATAATATATATATATATATATATAATTTAGTAAAATTTTATGTTTTTTTTAAATTTTAGCAAAATGAGAGATGTATCATGAAGTAAGTATATTGATATTTATCGTGGATTGATTCCTATTGACATTTATCAATCATTTACTTTATACGGTTGTGCTAGTGTACTTCAATGTAGATTAATTATTTGTTGACTTTAGATCTAAAAGATTTATCAATACAAATTTTAGATTTAAATATTTATCAATACAAAATAGGGAAATGATGATGATTAATTTCGACACACATCACCAAATTTGGTTTATCTATACTCATAACATAACAACTTGACAATCTTAAGTTAAAAAAAATAATCATGAAGACAAACAATAATGATGATGATGATAATTTAACTCCCAAAAAATTATGTTTAAATACTAGGCTTTCTCTAGAATTATATTTTTGTGTCCCATAACTTTCAAAAAAAAGCATTCCCTAAATAACCATAGTTTTGATGAGCTAAAATGTCAGGAACGTGGAATTGTAAGAGATATTTTGAAAATATGATATATGTGGGCGTATAGATGACACTCTAAGAGAAATTTATTTCCATACTCAACTCTTAAAGTATCAAAATTATGACAAATTATTTCAACCCGCAATGTATTAGGAATTGTTCAATGCTTTGTTTCCCCATCGAACTCATGAGAGTTTGCTTTGATTTTAGCAATGTTGATTTTCTTTATTAGAGTTTGCTTTGATTTTAGCAATGTTGATTTTCTTTTTTAGATTTTGCTTAGATTTTAGCAATGTTGATTTTCTTTTTTAATTTGGTCAAAATATAAAGATATTTTTTATATTCTAAATTAAGTTTGATCACATCCTTATAGTATCTTAATTTCTCATTCCTCTAATTCCTTACCACATCATAATTTCTCCTTAAATTTATATGTAATAGTATTTTCAATACTATCATTATTTTGTAATGAGATATCTTTCTTTATTCCCCAATGATTAAGCAAAGAGTTGGAATCTTTATGTGAACACTAGTCATAGGTGGTTCTGATTAGAAATGGAAACAATTTTACAAAGTCTTTTCTCTTCCATGTTTTCTTATCAAAACAGTCCCAAAAATAATTCATCACTTTGTGCATGTGGGACCACATTTGCATCTCCGAAATGGGTATCCAAACATGCACTCATATTTCAAATCTCAAAAGTTGATCCCTTGTTATGTGTGTTCCTTAGTTTTAACTAAATCATCGGAAAGGAGTCCTAAGAACGATTTGTCACTTTGTCCATGTGGTACCACTTTTGCAACTCAAAAATGGGTATCAAATATGCTCTCATATTTCAGATCAGAAAACTTCACCCCTCATTATCCTTGTTCCTTAATTTTTAATGATTCATCCAAAAAGGGTCACAAAAATAATTCGTCGCTTTGTTCATGTGGGATCACTTTTGCATCTCCCAAATGGGTATCTAAATATGCTCTTAGATTTTGAGTCTGAGAACTTAATCCCCCATTATGTGGATTCATTTATTTTAACTAAATTGTCTTAAAGGGGTCATATTCATGAAAACCAAACGAATGCGAATAATGAGGGGTGAACTTTTTGGATCAAAAATTTGAGAGCATATTTGGATACCCATTTTGGAGTTGCAAAAGTGGCCCCACATAAACAAAGTGACAGATCATTCTTGGCAATATTTTCAGGCAATTCATGTAAAACGGAGGAACGTGAATAATGGGGGGTGAAGTTTACGGATCCAAAATCTGAGAGCATATTTGGATACTCATTTCTGAGTTACAAAAGTGGTCCCACATGGATGAAGTGATGAATCAATATTAGGACTCTTTTCAAATGACTTAGTCAAAACGAAGGAATACACATAATGAAGGGTGAACTTCTTGGATTCGAAATCTGAGAACATATTTGGATACCCATTTTGGAGATGCAGAAGTGGTCCCACATGCACAAAGTGAGAAGTTATTTTTAAGTATCTATAGCTAGAGAAACTGATTCTGCAGCAACAGAAATTAGGGTTGATCACCTCCTTACAATATCTTAATTTCTCATTCCTCTAATTCTTTACAACATCATAACTTCTCCTTAAATTTATATGTAATAATATTTTCAATACTATCATTATTTTGTAATGTGACATCTTCCTTTATTCCCCAATTCTTAAGCCAAGAGTTGACATATTTATGTGAAGACTAGTTAAGTCATAGCTGATTCTGATTATAGTTGGAAACAATTTTACAAAGCCTTTTCTCTTCAATGTTTTCTTATCTTGATCTTGTTGTAACTGAGCACCTCAATGCAATATTTGATTGTTGGAAGAACCTTTGCCTTAATATAATGAAGACCATAAATATTAAAGGGGTATGCTAGATGTATCATAGATTTAACTAAATCGAATCTGAAAAGTTCACACCTTATTATTTGTGTTCCTTCATTTTTCGTTAATGCTCTGAAAAGATTCCTAACAATGATTCGTCACATTGTCCATGTGGAGCCACTTTTGCAACTCCAAAATGCGTATCCAAATATGCTCTAAAATTTCAGATCCAAAAATTTCATCCCTCGTTATCTGCATTCCTTCATTTCTGATGAATCATCTGTGAACATTCCCAAAAATAGTTTGTCACTTTTTGCATGTGCGACAAATTTTCAATCTCCAAAATGGGTATCCAAATATCCTCTCAGATACCCATTTTGGAGATTGAAAAGTGGCCCCACATTCACAAAGTGAGAAATTATTTTTGGGATTCTTTTCAAACGATTCATGAAAAACAAAGGAACGCAGATAACGAGGGCTAAAATTTTGAGATCCAAAATCTAAGAGCATATTTGGATGCCCATTTTGGAGTTGAAAAAGTGGTCCCACATGGATGAAGTGACGAATCCAGCCAAAGTGAAGCATCCAAAATCCTTATCAATAACAAATATAGGATGATTTACTGCTTTATTAAATTTACAAATATTTTGGATACACATTTTTGAGTTACAAAATTGGCCCCACATGGACGAAGTGACAAATCATTCTTAGGAGTATTTTCATATCATCTAGTTAAAATGAAGGAACACACAAAACAAGGGATTAACATCTCACATCTTAAATATGAGAGAATATTTGGATACCCAATTTGGATTTGTAAATGTGGCCCCACTTGCACGAAGTGACGAATCATTCTTGGGACTCTTCTCGAGCAATTCACAAAAAACAAAGGAACGCCAATAATGAGGGGTGAATTTTTCAGATCTAAAATCTAAGATCATATTTAAATACCAATTTTTGAGTTGCAAAATTGGTCCCACATGGACGAAGTGACAAATCATTCTGAGGAATATTTTTATACGATCTAGTTAAAAGCGAAGGAACACACATAACGAGGGATGAACTTCTCGGATTTGAAATCTGAGATCATATTTGGATACCCATTTTGGAGATAAAAAAGTTGTCCACATGCACAAAGTGACAAATTATTTTTGGGACTCTTTTCGCATAAATCATGAAAAATGAAGGAACACAGCTAACGAGGGTCGACATTTTCGGATACAAAATTTGAAAGCATATTGGATACCCATTTGGGAGATGCAAAAGTGCTCCCACATCCATACTAATATGAATAATCGGCATGTGAAATGAGTTATAGCTTCATGGGAATATGGTAACTTCGAAATAGTTATTCCATTTTTCCCTTTTAGATAAATAGATTAATTAAAAAGATGTCATATGAACAAGTGTCATGTGAAATGCATTATGGATTTTTGGGCATATGGTATTGATGTAGAAATTCCCGTTGTAGATCAACAGATTATGCAATATACTAAAGTAAAATACCATATCTAATTCTACAACAAACTTGTGGAAGCTTAATCGATTATGAGAAAGATCACATATAACACATATAACAAAGAATGAGAAAGAAATCACACATGAACACAGAAGAATTCTCTGGGGAAAGCCTCAACTAAAAACCCCGATCTCTGTATTATCATACAAGTGGAAATATGTTCAGATTACAAAAAGAATCATCTCACAAGCTATCGTCCTCTCTCTGTAATCCAACTGCTTCTCATAGACAGTGGAAGGCTTCTCACAAACCTTCTCCTCTACCCTCCAAGCCTTCTATTTCCTTGCCCAGTTTTCCTTGGCGTCCAGTGCTACCACCTGTGTGAATTGGCCTCTTTACACACTCACTAACCTCTGATATAATTGCGCAATCCTAAAGGAGATGATTCCTTCTGTATGGATGAGTTTCCTTTATAGGAGAATTCTTCCAACTGATAGTACAATGTCCTTGTCTTTAATCTCAATTGGCTTTTTGTTTGAACTGACATGCATGAGTTATTTATGAGAGAATATTCATTTATCTGGACAACACTAGTTGCATGCATGCATGCATTAACTGACTCAACTCACAATTAGTTCCTCCAACTGTTTGGAACTTATTTAACTGGACTTAACTCAGTTAACTAAGCTAACTAATTACAACTCAAATACAGCTCATCCTTATCTCTTTAATTAAGGGATAACTTCCTTAATCAAAGGAATAATTGTTGCATGTCTTCACAAAGACTTCATGTTTGATTTTTTCCAGCTAATTAACTCAAGATGAATTAATTAATTATTTTACAAACAATTGTTAAGATCAAATTTGAATTTTACTTCTCAATTTTAGGTCAGGGACTAACTAAAATTGGAATCCACCCCGAAATTCTATTTATAGCAATGCTATTTTTAGCACTTCCATTTCTCATTCCTTGTTGCTATGTCCAACAATGGTACCCCAACTACTATTTATAGCAATGTTATTTTTAGCATTTCTTGTTTCCATTTTCAACACTCCATCTCAACAAGAAAGGCATTCAACTCGAACCTGATCTTGAAACTTTAGAATGTTCTGCATGCAACACTTCCCCCAAGTGTTATTGCTCTAGCAACTCTAGAAACAAAAAAATCTCCCAACTGACCTCCCTGTTGGGATAGAAACATCCTCTGATGCTGAAGCTTCTTTTGTTGCTGACAAGTGCTCCCTCTGTGACCTCTGAGCTGCTGCAACACTCCATGTATCTTGCAACATTCCACACCTCTATGTGCCATCCTGCACTGGTGCAACACTCTTTTTCCTCTCGCACTGTTGCAGCTTGCTAGCTCCGCACTGTCTTGGGATTCCTGCACTATAGCTCTCTCTGCTGCTCCATCAACATCTGTCTCTACCCACTTAGCTAGTCCTGCTACTCCTTGTCGGAGCTCCCATAACAAGGTCTAATCAAAGAGGTTGGGTACCTCAATGATCCTTTCCCTATTCCAGCCTGCTTGGGACTGCCACTCCACATCGCCCCACCTCTGACCTAGAGGTATGGATGCATGTGATCTCTCTGCCCACTTGGCTTGAAATTTCCCCCTACTGGAGGACTCTGCATGAGTGGATGCCTCCAGTTGATCTACTCTTGGCTTCTCCAGTTGTGGCTGCTCCACACCTCCTAAAGTTGCTTCACCAATTGTAGCTCCTCCACAATTGTCTAAGACTTCTTCTAGCACTGCATGTTGAGAGGTAATTTACTCTCCCTCTCAACCACCAAGACTCCATCAATTGCCTTGCTCTTGAAGGCTTTGCATGCATCTTAAACCTCAAGAGCATGCAGGTTCTTAACTCATGAACCGATCTTCTTCATCTGTCTAGTGGTGATGTGTTGATGGAAAACCTTTCCCTTATTGAAGACTACATCATAGCCTTTGTCTTCCAGCATGGCAATGGACACCAAATTTTCCCTCAATCCTTGTACATACTTGACATCGGTCAAGGTAATGGGATCTCCATGCGCCCTCTGAAAAACAATCATGCCTACATCTGAGACACAATATTTTTCATCATTACCCATCGCTATGAGTATCTGGAGATCTTTCTCCTCCAAGGTTTTGAACAAACTCTTGTCGCTGGTCATGTGGAATGAAGCTCCACTGTCAAGAAACCAACCAAATCGAACCATGGATGAGACCATGCATGCAAAGAGATTGAAATACAACTCGAACTGTGAGGCCAATGCCTCACCTTCAGATCCTTCCTTGGATCCCATCTTGGATTTCTTTAGTGGACAATTTGTAGCAAAATGGCCCACCTCATGATAATGAAAGCATCGCACTTTTGATTTGTCAAACTTCTTCCCACCATGGAAAGAACTCGATTTGGGATGAGAATCCTTCTCCTTCCCCTTCTTCGCCTTACTCGCTAAGGCACAGTTTTTTTCATCCTCTTTCGATGAAGAACCATCTCTGGTGCTTCTTTTAATCTCCTCCTGCATCAAATCCGACCAAAGTCGTTCCCAATCGGGTAGTTTCTCTCTTCCATTAACTGAGTCTTGGTAGCTATGCCAGCTCTTAGGAAGAGCTAGGAGAGAAAGACTCATCATGTCATCATCGGCTATCATGATCCCTACACTTCCAAGCCCATCCCTACAAGTGGTGAGCTTATTCAGATATGTAGAGATCGTGTCACCCTTTTTGCACTTGATTTTCCGAAGCTTGTCTTTCAATCCCAACTTCCTCTGATTGTTGCTATTCTGATATATATCTTTCAATGTTTTCCACATCAAAAATGGTGTCTCCTTCCCACAGAGACTCGAGACTATGTGGTCTCGAACTCCCTTCGAAAGGATTCTCCTTTCTCTAGCCACACATTTCTTCCATTCTGCCAATTTTGTAGCATCAGTTGGCTTGGGGACTTCTTGATCAATGAAGTCCTTTAGACTATTATCCTCTAATACTGCTTCCATGCAATCCTTCCAGGCTATATAATTCGAGCAGCCATCAAGGGCATACCCAAGTCTTAAACCGTTGAACGCCATTGGTGAAATTGAGATGTGATAAGAACTCGATTTCTATATTCAGGAACCTCAAACTTTGCACTTCTCCCTTCTTGTATATTGTTCTTCTCCATTGATCACCTTTGCTCCAATACCATGTAGAAACTCCCAGTGTAGATCAACAGATTATGCAATATACTAAAGCAAAATACCAGATCTACTTCTACTACAAACTTGCAAAAGCTTAATCGATTATGAGCAAGATCACAGTAAAACACATATAACAGAGAATGAGAAAGCAATCACACATGAACAAAGAATAATGCTCTGGGCAAACCCTTAGCTAAAAACCTCGATCTCTATATTATCATATAAGTGGAAATATGTTCAGATTAAAAAAAGAATCAGCTCACAAGCTATCTTGCTCTCTCTGCAATCCAACTGTTGCTCATAGACAACCAAAGGCTTCTCACAAACCTTCTCCTCTACACTCCAAGCCTCCTATTTCCTTGCACTATTTTCCTTGGGGTCCAGTGCTGCCACTTGTGTGAATTGGCCTCTTCACACACTCACTAACCTCTGATCTAACTGCACAATCCTGAAGGAGATGATTCTTTCTGCATGGATGAGTTTTCTTTATATAAAAATTCCTCCAACTGATAGTACAATTTCGTTGTCTTTAATCTCAACTGGGTTTTTGTTTGAACTGACATGCATGAGTTATTTATCAGAGAATATTTAGTTAACTGGAGAAGACTAGTTGCATGCATGCATGCATTAACTGACTAAACTCACAATTAGTTCCTCCAACTATTTGGAACTTATTTAACTGGACTTAACTCAGTTAACAGAGCTAACTAATTACAACTCAAATACATCTCATCCTTATCTCCTTAATTAAGGGATAAATTCCTCAATTAAAGGAATAATTGTTGCATGTCTTCACAAAGACTTCATGTTTGACTTTCTCCAACTAATTAACTTAAGATGAATTAATTAATTATTTTACAAATAGCTGCTAAGATCAAATTCGAAGTTTACTTCTCAATTTTAGTTCAAGGACTAACTAAAATTGGTGTCCATCTCGAAATGCTATTTATAACAATGCTATATTTAGCACTTCCTTTTTTCATTCCTTGTTGTTGTGTCCAACACTGGTACCCATTGCTATTTTTAGAATTTCTATTTTTAGCATTTCTTGTTGCCAATGTAGAAATTCCCACTGTAGATCAACAAATTATGCAATATAGTAAAGAAAAATACAAGATCTACTTCTACAAAAATCTTTGTGGAAGCTTAATCGAATATGCACAAGATCAATTAGAACACATATAACTGAGAATGAGAAATCAATCACACATGAACATAGAAGAATAACCTGAGCAAAGCCTCAGCCTAAAACCCCAATCTCTGTATTATCATACAAGTCAAAATATCTTCAGATTACAAAAAGAATCAACTCACAAGCTGGCATGCTCTCTTTGCAATCCAACTGTTGCTCATAGACAGTCAAAGGGTTCTCACAAACCTTCTCCTCTACCCTCCAAGCCTCCTATTTCCTTGCGCAGTTTTCCTTGGGGTCCAGTGTTGTCACCTCTATGAATTGGCCTCTTCACACACTCACTAGCCTCTGATCTAACTTCACAATCCTGAAAGAGATGATTCTTTCTGCATGGATGAGTTTCCTTTATAGGAATATTCCTCCAACTGATAGTACAATGTCCTTGTCTTTAATCTCCATTGGGTTTTTATCTGAATTGACATGCAAAAGTTATTTATGAGAAAATATTCAGTTATCTGGAGGACACTAGTTGCAAGAATGCATGCATTAACTGACTGAACTCAAATTTAGTTCCTCCAACTATTTGGAAGTTATTTAGCTTGACTTAACTCAGTTAACTGAGCTAACTTATTATGACTCAAATACAATTCATCCTTATCTCCTTAATTAAGGGATAACTTCCTCAATCAAAGGAATAATTGTTGCATGTATTCACAAAGACTTCATGTTTGATTTTCTCCAACTAATTAACTCAAGATGAATTAACTAATTATTTTACAAACAACTGCTAAGATCAAATTCGAATTTTACTTCTCAATTTTAGTTCAAGGACTAACTAAAATTGGAATCCATCTCGAAATGCTATTTATAGCAATGCTATTTTTAGCATTTCTAATTTTAGAATTTCTTGTTGCCATTTTCAACAATTGATAAGTCATGATATTGGCTCATACTATTGTAACAAACCCTATTTACAAATTAAAAATCACCATTGTAAAGTGAGGGTAAACCCCCACAATTTAAAATATTGTCACATGTTTTTAATAATAATAAGAAAATAAAATAATAAGAATAAGAATAAGAATAATAATAATAATGTAGTTAAACTTTCGTTAGCCTTTTGGGGCAACTCAATTGGCAATTGTTGTGTTATGAAGTATTGTGTAAGCCATGAGATTCAAATTTCATCTCACTTTTGGGTAAAGGCAACGGAAAAAATAAATTATAATTTAGTAAAATTTTCTGTTTTTTTTTAATTTTAGGAATGTTAGTGAGTATCATGAAGTACTGTTAAACAGACATGGTTAACGAGAAACAGATAGAAAGATAAAGCATGCATTGTTATTTTTATTCACAAAAGATGTACATTTATAGTACAATATGGTGACCATTGGGATTCACATCCCAAGGTCCCTTGGACTGCTTAGTCCATTCGGCTTCCACGCTAACCCTTTAGGATTAGGTGTCCAACATTCCCCCCCTTAATCCGAAGGGTTATGTATGAGTCCAAGAAAAGAGCTGTAATACAAAATGTGCAATAATGCATGGCAGCATTAGGCTGAATGTGCTCTATGAAATGTTGGTAAAAATGGGCGGTGGTTTAAGGATAGCCACCAACACTGGAACGCTTAGTGC